>JAFBJT010110583.1:33461-68235 GCA_016785325.1 Chascanopsetta lugubris | reverse complement strand
CACACACACACACACACACACACACACACACACACACGCATATATATTGGAATTTTTCTGAAGGATAAGGTGTTAGAACCACTTATCATATTCATGCAGGTTTAAGTGTCATAGAGTGACAGAGCATCCCTGTAACCAAAGTAACAGCAGGAAAAACAAGGCAGTGATGCTGTAATGCTTTATGTCTCTAGATATGCTGTTTGTTGACAGTTCTGTTTTTCACTTAACCATTGTTGCAACTTTGGTTTACCCACTCCAACAAACTGAGCAGACATTCTTAACCAGCTGAACTTACATTTCTAAAGCTGGTCTTATACAGGTACTTCCTTATCTGGCGCTCCAGATAATACCACAAATGTCTCACTCAGGCTCTGGACTATCCGAGGAGTTTTACCTGCCACTGCCCAAACCAAAAATCTGCATCAGGATTTTTGGATGAATATGAGGACATGAAACGACGTGAAACTGAAAATGCATACATCCACAATTGATAGGCGTTTAGGAAGCATGCAAACAACACAAACATCAGACAGTCAAATGTTAACTAGTAACTTTAACGTTAATATTTGCAAAGCTATGTGAGTGTGAAATGATTTGGTGCTGCCGCTGTGGAGTCTCCTAAGTTAGAGGCTTGTGTTCTTCGGTTGGCCTCAGCTGTGCTTCTTCTTGCTGTGAAACCATGCAGCACTCCCACCATTACCACCACCACTGGAGGCCATTATCACTCTGACTGTAAATACGGGAGTTGCCTTTTGTGTGTCCTTCCCAGCCTCAATTTACATCCCCCTGTATCCCATTATATCAAGCACGGGACAAAGGGTAAGACCAAACCCACCAGGCACTCTCTCCACGCCTGCTGGGAGCAGAGGCATGGTCATTCACAGAGTATTACAACTTTTTAAGAGCAGCCTATGCTGATACTTCACTGGTTTTGATATCCTATTGCAGCACGGCTTTATTAGCCCACTTTTAAAAGTCTCAAAAACCCTCCATCGAAAGGTGCTTTGGATTTAAATGCACATAAACCACAACTATTAAATACCCGTTTAAGCAGTAAGATCGTGCTTCTTGTTATGTCAGCAAATTCACCCCTATACCTCCTGTGCTGCCTTTTTTCTTACAGACAGGAAAAAGGAAAACTGAGACAGACGTGACATTTTTCTTGCTCCTGTTGCCTCGGTAAAAGACTGAAACAGAAGAGACGTTCACAGATAGTGGTTGTGTAAAGTGGCTGGACAACTTAAATTAAATATTACTTTTTGGTGTTTTTTTTCTCCTCTCAGTGGTTGTTCCTGTTGAGTGAGAATTGTGTTTGGCTGACCCATAATGTTATTCCATTAAACATTTTATACACGACATTTGCATAAAGGGCAGCATCTGTTCATTCTGTAGAGTGATGAATGTTGCTGAAATGTTCAGAAGTAGCTCATCCATTAAATTGTCACTTCCCATTTATATCTACGCTCTCAGTTTGTCATCACTAGACATTTTGGAGGAGGTTAGCGAGTCTGTAGTTGAGTAGCGATCTGCTATGAATTATCAGACAAATGCAAAGGGAGCTGAAATATCTGAGGCTCCTGTGTGGTTGCTCTAATGTTTTGGCAATGTTGTCTTTGTTATTAAGTGCCTTTTAGACTTTGCTGTAATCACCCGCTTTTTAATTTTTCAACGCATGGTTTGCAAAGCATGAGGCTCTCCATAGAAAGTAGCCTCTGTTCAGTGATTTTAGTGCACATTTGTTCTTCAGGCACATTTAGAGATTTTGATTAGGGGGGGCCCAATACTAATTGTCTGCTATTTTTGAAAGGCAGGCCTTTAACATCAAATATCTATAGTTTTGTTATACATAGCACAAGAGTTATTAAAGGAAATATGTCCTATGATTCTGAACTTCAAAGGGAAATTGTAGTGGATTGGGAATTTTGTGCCATTTCTGAATTGGAACCAAGAACTTTCTCTTCAGGACTGTGTCTGTTACAGCCGACTGAAGCTGCTGCTCACAAACTGAGCTGACCCTATACATGATGTAACCATTGCTCTAAAACAATTTTACAACCCTAGACCTTAAGGTATAATATCTAAATCTTCAAAATGCCATCAAATGGGGTTTTGTACATGATCTCTGTGAGCAACATGTTCAGACATTTACTTGAAGCCTTTGTGCTGTGACTTTTCCTAAAGATGGGCTTGTTTATGTTTCAGAGGAACCATGGGACACGGAGTAGACTGAACCAGAGGGTCTCGCAGTACACAACAGGTGTGAGTATACACACATTTTATTTCCTGTGCTAATGCATTGTTGAAGAATTGATGTGTTATGAAATGATTGAAGTACTAGCAAATGTTATTTTCAGTCAGAGCCAATGGGATGTTGAGTCTTATTTTCTCTCCATGAAATGTAGATATTCATGACCTTATCAGAGGAAATGGTCTGTTTAAAGTTAATGAATGTGCATGTTCCATATTATAATAGAACTTCGTCATCACACACCTGCTGAGCTGCATATATGAAGCAGCTATGAAGATCGACAAGCCTCCAGTTTCACATTTATTGCCTATCAACACTGGCAACTCCCATAGTGGAATCTGTTCTGCCACACCTTTATAATGTAGCATTTTGCACCTTCATTTTACACCTTCTATCATTGTCATAGTCCAGTGAAGCACAGTTGTGCTTTCTTAGTTTTAGTTCTTGTTTTTATTCCACTCATGCCATTCTCATTCACGACCAATCAAGCCCATCCTTACTCTTCTCTGCTGTCGTGGTACCCTGTTAAGTTCACCTGTTTCTTATTTGTGCATTTACTGTGTGTATGCCCTGCCCCTTCCATGTTTACCGACAATCACAACCACTCTTTTTTTAAACACATTTTGCATTCCTCAGGTCTCCGAGTGAACTTCAAAAAGATTGAAATGTTTTCATTGCTAAACTCTTCAAGGCATTCTTCTGCTTTTGAAATCTCACACCTGCATTCTTCACAGTATAATACAATCCTCACTTTTGTAGCTTTTTTTCTTTCGAGCCATTTTTCTGTCGGTTGTCATGTATTCCTTGCTCTCCTTACGATCGTTGACTTCTGTTATTGCTGTTCTGACTATCGCATTTCTGATGGTGCTCTTACATACCTTTTAATTGAACTCACGTCACTTGCTTTTTGGATTTGTTGATGTTGGTTGTAGGTTTCCCACTGTGGTGTATGACATGGCCACGGCCTCATCCAGAGCAGAGTCTTGCCATAACCACAGAGGAACGTCACAGCTGCATGCCATCGGTGAGTCCAAACACAGTAGGCTGTGATGTGTGGGAACGGCAGTGTGGCCAGAGGCTCTGAAGAGCATCGCTCCCGCCGAGCTTACACTGATGCACCACATCAGCAGGACCTGCTGTGTGAAAATCATTTTAGTTTCCTGAGCAGAATCAGTCATGTATCATGTAATGTAACCTCCTTTACATACTAGTGGCTATTTGGTGGCAAACGTTCTTAGTGTTGAACTTGAGGATTTCCACTTCTCTCTGCCTCCTTCATATACCTCCAGTTTCCTGTGCCAAGCTCAAGCGGAAGAAGAGCCTATTTGGAACTTCCATTTATGTGGAGGTGACAGCAGAGGGAGAGACGCGCCGCACAGCGAAGTCTCACAGCTCTTCCAGTCCGAAATGGGACGAGAGGCTCACTCTGTAAGAAGCAATTTGCCTACTCTGAGCATCTGACAGTTTTGAGTGTGCCTCCGTGTGTGCGCATGTTTGTGTGTGCACAACTGTCCGAGTAAGAGGATATGATATCAAACAGACATAACTCCACCTGCTCCATCCTGCAAAGTCTGTGTCATGTGTGATTAGCCCATATTTAAAATGTGTGAATTCACAGCTCCGGATTAATCAAACCTTGCTTGTTTGACTATTTAGGAAAGAAAAACGTGAGATTTCCATTTGATAAAACCACAACCATCTGCCTTCATATAATCTTTAACTGAAACTTCCAAGTGTCTGTCATGTCAAGAGCTTGTGAGAAATGATGTGGCTCATTCTCCCTTTTGATGGGCTCTATCAGCCAGTAAATGAATTGTATACTTTATGCAGCAAGCACAAGGCTTTTGAAACAATTTTAAAGAATGCATTCTCTTGAAATTCTAAATATGACCAAAAATACCTTGGGGTGGCTCATCTGATAATTATTAAAACAAGGCAAAATGCTGTACGAGAACACACAGGGGCTCTTTGTTTGATATGAGACCCAAGTGGAGCCTGCGGCCTCAACATGGCAGATATATGCAGCTCTTTGACTTCCGAATGTCTCTGCTAAATGCCAACGATGTTCCATTGTAAATGCTAATTGTCTTGATCGGGTAATTAACACTGTCATGCCTAGAAATGTATTTAAAGGGTGGCGTGTTTAAACGGGAATACAATGACTCTGGCTGTGTCGTGTTCATTCTGTGAGAGGACAGAAAACACCAGTGCTATCGAGCCACTTCTCACATTGTCCGTGGCCTTTTCTTAAATGGCAAATTGGTTCTTTCGAGGTTAGTGGAGGCAATGATGTGTACTTCAGCCGATGGCGCTTTTAGTTGGCAGGCAGGACGGACTCTGTTTAGTGCCACCAAGATGCCCTTATATTCACATGCAGTCCAGCCTGTGTCATAAACATTGTACTTTGGCACATTTGAGCAGCAAAAGTGTTGGAACAGCAATTGTCCTTGGGCAGGAGACTGAACCCTGAGTTGGCCTGACGGCTGTGCCTGAACAATTTGTAACAAGTCTGCATGTATATGTGAATGTGTAGGAATGTATGAATGACAATAATGTGCTGCGCAGCTCATCAAGCGCCATATTGATATTTACTATTCTGCATTCGCATTGATTTTTAGAAAATTTGAGACTGAGACTGTTTTGATTGTTTGTGCTTTTTTTGGGACTATCTAGGAATGTAACACCGCACTCACAGGTGGATTTCAAAGTATGCAGTCACAACACCCTAAAAGCAGATGCTGTGCTGGGCAAAGCCACACTGGACCTGATGCAAGCACTGGAGCAGCATGACAGAAAATGTAGGATGAATCTCTCATTTAATACACTGATCCATGTTACAGTAGAAGAGGGACGTGTGTTGATATTGTACTCCACAACTGCAGGGTTATCAACACATTACCTGATTAGAAACTAGTGAATCGAAAGGCTGTGCATTCTTTACGTTTTTTGCCACATTCACATATTGTGATCGTGCATTCCAATGATGAAACGGCACAGTTCAACTGAATAAACAGTGATAGATTCAACCCAAACAATCTTACACATTTCAGATGATATTAGTCTCCTAGAAGATAAAATATGTTTGTTTTTTGTGCAATTTTGTCTCTTGTTGATTTACATTAGCATTTACAGTTACTCATTGTCTTAATCCTAATTACCATGGTAGCCAGTATGTTGTTTAAGTCGCCTTGTATCATACACAGCTTTTATTCATCCATGATAACATATCATTAATATTTATAGTGGATCGTTTTGCGTTCCTCTTAATGTCACCAACATTGTAATTCTTCTGTGGCTCTGCAGTGGAGAATGTGAAGGAGGTACTGAAGCTGAGTGTGGAGCAGAAGGGAGCTTCAGTGCATGTTGGGGAGCTGACTGTGTACCTAGATGGACTGACCATGACCGAGCAGGAAGAACCAGCGCCGCTCACCAACAGCAATACTGCAAATGGCACCAGTGCGCACAGTATTTATATCTCTGGGAAACCAGTATTCGGGGAACACGGGGAGTGGAAAATGCTGCAAAAATCATCATCCAGGTGCAGATTCAGGATAAAATGACATTTTATTCCATTTTTCCCCAGAAGTGCAACAAAATGGTGACGCCATTCGTGAAAATGGGGACTCGTCATCCACGTCCTCAAGGGCTGCCAACAGGTAGACAAATGAAACCAACCGATCTTTTTTCTCAGCTTTGATAGATTAGATTTCTCCAGTTGATGATGCCTTGGTTTTAAGAACTTTTAAGAGAAATGGAATACTAAACACCTGTAGAGTCCCTGAGGATGTGTCCTATAGGAGCAGATTAACTGATGTTGTCTTGCATAATGTCATTCCTAATTTTTTTCTTTTTAAAAATCAGACAGGTCTGTCTTCTGTCTGTATGTTGCCCATTTTATTGAGAGGCCCCAAAGGGAGCACAGTCTACAGGTTAATGGTAGTGGTGGGGGGATTAAGATATTTGTGGCTGCCTGGCTTCTCTGCTCTGCTCTGCATTGCAGTCGCTGAGACGACTCCCCAGACACAAGCAGAGTAATATTTAAAACCAGTGCTTCCCCTTTCTAGGAATTCCCCCAGTGCATCTGCACTCTGCCAGAATAGAAAGGTAGCCGGCTGACATTGAGTGCGGAGACAAAAATCGACCATTGTTGTTATACGTGTGACAAGCAGAAATCGAATTAAGCATACAAATATGCCATTATTATTGTAATTGAAGACTTGCTTCGGAAACCATTTTTGGATGAGAGAAGACTTCGCCTGTGAATCCATGTCTTCTGTGTTTGTATTGCACATATTCTGGTGGCAACTCGAACAGAATTACTATATTACTTTGTTCTTTACCAGAAATGTGATGTTATTTACAACATTTAAATATAGCTAATGAACAGTGAGGAGATGAATTAGGAAGTGTCTGACCTATTCATTTTAATGTATTTCACTGGGATGAAAGGTTTTGGTTTTGTATGATAAATAGTTGCTCTGTATTAATTTCAAGTTCTTTGGAAGTGTTTTCCAAGAACAAGTGTTTTTTTGCTCGTTGTGTCCGTTGGTGGGAGTTTCCTATTTCTGTTTGGGCAGGTCTGTAGCACTCACTAGATTCTGCTGACACACAAAAGGGCTTCTTTACTTGTGTCCACAATATCACAATGCCATCCTATTATGTTCTGTCCTTATCCTAGAAAACAACATTCTGAATGTCACAAGTGAGCGTCTTTCATCTGAAGCAGCACAGTCGGCTTACTGTCACTCTGCTCAAACAAATTCTCATCGTGCATGCTGTGACCCAGAGATCAAAAGAAAACTTGTTTTTGTATGCGGCTGGTGATTATCAGTCCCATCTTACCTGAAATCTATGTTTAAAATGTGCTACTCAATGATTGTGTTCTCACAGCACAGTGAATGGTACAGATCTGGGCCCAAGGTCAGATTCCTGCTCAGCCTCAAATGGTGTGGATGATCAGGTGCCTTCCACCTCCGGCAGTCCTGCCCTCGGTCACATTGTTAATGGAGACGCCACACCCACCTCCACTCCGGTCCACCAACCCTCAGACAGTGACACGGAGAGTCGGACAGGTGAGTTTGCATTGTGTTTTTCACCTTTTCAGTGCTTTTTCTTTTTCATAACAACCGACCTTGTACTGCTTTTTAATAGACTACTAATGTTGACTTTACATTTACAATAATTGTTGCATATTATGCGCTACTGATGATCGATTACACAACTCGGTTAAGCACTTGTGCTTTCTCAGCAGGTAGTGAAAGTGTTTCCTGGGCATGGCCCTTCATTGCTCTCTTAGTCAAAGCACAGTGCCGTAGAGAAGAACAGTGGATTAATTTTCATTAAAGAGGGCCTGTAATCTATGCTGCTGTCAGCACCTCTGTGGAAATCTCCCCTGGAGGACTGACGGAAAGAAAGCAGAAAGTAGCAGAGTGCAGAGTGCTGTGGAGGACTGACGGAGCCCACTGATAACACAACTGAGCATGAATAAAGAATACTAATATCGTACATTGCCCACAACGTCAAAAGAGGTTGCCTCTTTAGCCACAATTCTTAAGTATTTGCCCTCAGAAGACATCACATGATGCAGTGCAGTGATTTGAATGGCTATTTACATTCGAGTGTACAGGTCCGATTTCAAGAACAGGGCGTCTCAATGGTTAAAGACAGTCAGCTGCATCGCGCGAAGAAGCAACGTGTTCTATAGGCTGAATTTTGGTGCAGAGACCAGGACGTAGTGTGCAGTGATTGTAGTCACTAGTTTAGAGTTTGAAAAGTTTCACAGAGGCACTTGCTGATCACTGTATTTCCAGTCACAGTTGAAATCATTTCCTTTTTCATTTTTTTCATGTAATATTTGTCCACATCAAACACGAGTGAGTCTCAATCTGAGTGTTTTAAATCAAGACGGCATTTTGGCTAATTCATGTTAACAGCTACTTGAATTCAGATCCATTTTTAAAAGCTCGTATCCGTTGCATTCTTTCTGTTTGTTCTGTAAGGGGATCCCTCCCTCATGTGATTCTCCCTGAGGCGTCAACATCCCCCCCCCCCGTTAATAGTGTTGTGCTTATTTGTTTTGATGCAGTTTGAAAGTAGTAAAAAATTACACCCTATTTCGTCTTATGAGACACATTAAGATTTAAAAATGACTGACTGACTTATGGACTGATTTTGGTGAATGTTTCCCACCTTTTTTTTTGCTCTTCTTGTACTTGTATGTTTTCCAGCCTGCAACTAAAAGGAACCCTGATGGCTTCCTGCCTTACCTCTTCCTCCTCGCTTACAGAATCTGTATATTCACTTGTTGATTCTCTGAGTAGAGATTATTTGTTGATAAACTAGATGCTGTAACCCACATGCATTCTTACCTACTTACCGTACATTCTTAGACCAGGGTTTAGGCTGCTTGCCGTTTAAAAGTCAGGCGTCGCAAACATCAAGACATTGATTTAGAAAGAGTTTAGTCCCCGTTTTTAAATGGCACCATTGTCTTCCTCTGACTTGCCCTACAGTAAACGGGGAGTCCTATGACGTGGCTCCCGGTTCATCGTCTGCCACAGCTGGTGATGCACTGTCCCCTGCAGATGACCACAGGGACAGCAGTCAGGATGCTGCCCTCCCTGACACTGTCACAGGCTCAAACAGCACATCACAGCCCCCCACACCCTGCACACAGGCTCCACCCCCCTGCTCTGCTCCTAATCCTCCTGATAGCTCTGCTGCTACTACTTCTTCCTCCACAGTGACCTCCTCAGCCCCGGGGCCCTCCACCACCATGACCAACTCATCATCGTCCTCTTCCTCCCCAGCAATGGGAGAAGCGAGCGCCTCGGGGGCTGCTGGTAGTAGCGGTAGTAGCAATGCCACAGCAACTCCAGACGGCGCCAAGCCCAGGCAGCAGGCTCCTAATGCTGGCACTGCAGATCCTCTGCCGCCAGGGTAACAACAAAGTCTAGCATCCACTTATTTACTATAAATGTTTTTATCCATTTATTTTTTCTATAAATGTTTTTATCCATTTATTTTTTCTGTAAATGTTTTTATCCATTTATTTTTTCTGTAAATGTTTTTATCCATTTATTTTTTCTATAATTGTTTTTATCCATTTATTTTTTTCTAGAAATGTTTTTATCCATTTATTTTTTCTGTAAATGTTTTTATCCGTTTTTTTTTTCTATAAATGTGTTTTACCATTTTCTTTTTCTATAAGTGTGTTTTTGTTATGAGATGGTGAGGTTTGTACCTTAAAGTGACATCAATGCATAGATGTGTTTTTGAGTATCAACCAATTGCTGTGTCTTTGTAGATGGGAGCAAAGGAAAGACCCACATGGGAGAACTTATTATGTTGACCACAACACTAGGACAACAACATGGGAGAGACCACAGCCATTACCACCAGGGTGAATATCTTTGTTTTCAGAACCCGTAAGACCAGAAACTGTAACTTTACTTTATCACAATTGACCACATAATTAATCAATTAACCACACTTAATCTGTGTATTTAAGATGTGTTTTTTGCTTGTTTATTCATGGATCACTCTTGACACCATATTCACGGGGACAGAAAAGGATATTTAAACATATTGTAGCAATTGAAACTACATAAAGTGTCATAAAAATGATGTACGTAAGCTAAATGTCCAAAGCAGTCCATTGTTTCTCCAGACACAGTTTATTATTTCATATAAGTTATGTTCAAATGTGTTGTCTCTGCTCTGTCTCTTTCTCGCTCCTTTAGTCTGTCAACTTGGAATCGGGGCTGAAGGTTTTATTTACAACCACAAAAAAATTAATATGAAACTGACCAATAAAACCTCACGTGTTCTGTCTGTCTACAACCTCAGCTGCTGTGTTTGTGTATCAGCAGGACAGCTTCACTAAAAGCACAGTCAAGTGTTATTGCAAATAGCTCCCATTTGAAGATCATTACCGCAACTTAAAAAAACAAAACATCTATCACTTCAGAAAACTTAGTATCAGGTCAAAATAACAACAGAATTTTTTTCAACCTAATTTAAGCAGGTAAGTTTGAGTCCTCCCCTCACAGCCACTTTTTCTGTTAATCTCACCGTCCATTTATTTCTCTGTGGCAGATGGGAGCGACGAGTGGACGACCGGGGCAGGATCTATTACGTGGACCACAACACCCGCACCACCACATGGCAGCGCCCCACGATGGAGTCGGTCCGAAACTTCGAGCAGTGGCAGAGTCAACGCAGCCAACTGCAGGGAGCTATGCATCAGTTCAACCAGAGATACCTCTATTCTGTGAGTCACACCCTCATCCATTCTCTGGTGGCTCCATAGTTCTGGTTTTATTTACATCCGTAAAATAAGGTTTTAGTTTTCCAGTTTCAAATCTGAGTGCATTGTTGTAATGTCCTTTAATTGAGGGTTTAAAATGACACATTGTGCAGGTTTTGCATTTATCTCTTCCTTTAATAGAGGGCCACACTTGCACATGAAAGAAAATGGAGCTTCTTTAGGTTTGCCCTCCCTCTCTAAGTCTCTTTTGATTATAAACACAATGGCTTGTGGTAGTAGTGGTAATAGTCTTGTTAACAACTCATCAATTTCTGACATTTGTATTTAGCACTGACTACTCAAAGTACTGCAGTTAAGACATCTGAGGCTGAGAATTAAACCACTGATGATCTGGTTTCTGTTGACGTGTGATGCCAGTAATCGTTTGTTTGTATTTTAGGTGTTTTAAATCATTTCTATAGAATTTCAAACATAATACATACAACATGCAGTGCAATGCACCAAAGCAAGTGTCTGGTCAGGAAGTCGTTTGACTAGCTTCTCATAGTGCTTTCTGATTCTGTAACAAGAAATGTGTATTTGGCGAATGGATCTGGTAGTTTCTGTATCTGTGTTGCAACACAACTGACTCACTCCCATTCTTGGCAACTTTTTCAGCTCATTTTCAATGTGCTAATCTTTGACGGTTCGTGGTGATGTCATCTTCACTGATTATTTTACAAAACAAATCAAAAGACCGGCAGCTGGGACACCGTGACCTGTAACCAGTCATTGGCATTTATAACAACACACCACAACACTGCTTGTCTTGCTTCCTTTTGAACCACAACCCAGTTCCCTGTTGATGAATAAACATATATTTACTTATATTTATATTTTGGGATGTTTACCATAATCTGTCCATTTGAAACGTATTGATAAGCTTTTGTAGTCCTGGTGTTGTCTGAATGGTTATCCATTTCTCCACCCTTCATTTCCAGGCGTCCATGATGTCTGCTGAGAACGATCCACTTGGCCCACTACCTCCTGGCTGGGGTGAGCTCACAGTCGTTTAAAAAAAAATCTGACTCTCATTTTCACAGATGCAACATCGTGTTGTGCACAGCAATGAAAGCACAAATATTTGCAACAGACCTGCATTGCTGATGTGACATGTTTTGCTGCGTAGCAGAGCCCATTTTCCCCTCTGACAGTGCAACTTATTTCGTGTGTTTTTGTAAACTTCAGAGAGACGTGTGGACTCTAATGACCGAGTGTACTTTGTGAACCACAACACCAAGACAACACAGTGGGAAGACCCCCGAACTCAAGGGTGAGTTGAGAAAAGATGCAGAAACAATACAATTGAACATTTGATTGAGATAGTTTTATGTGGCATAGCTCACAGATGCCTATGCGAGTATAGTGATGTGGCGAACATAATGTAAAAAGTATATTCTAGTAAATTCCCAATAGATACCTCAACCATGAAGCGTCAGCAAATGTATGTTACATGAATGAAGTCAATTGATATAGAGGCTATTCTTGAAACAAATGTTTGTGCACAGTTTTCTATAATCGTATTCATAAAGGAACCTCATCATAAATGTTTGCCTGAAACCATCCTCCATCCTTGGAAGCGAAATGAATCAGTCAGTTGTGTTTTTCATGTTGGATTTTCTTTGTGCGAGAACACATCTGTAAAATGTCCTCCTGTAGAGTGGAAGATACTAAAAACACTTGATCAGCAGTTCATGCTATAAATTTAGATTTGTTATATTTCCTTTTGGGGAAATACTGGTATAGTTATTGTGATATTTAAACTCGGGGGTAATGCAGAACACAAATATTTTTTAGCCATAACAGTATAATAATGTTTCTGGAGCGTTTTACAAAGATTTTCTGCTGTGGCAAAGGTCACAGCTGCTTTTATTTCCCAGTTTTCCCAGCGTGTTTGACCTTAAAAGTCGGCACAGCCCTTAATGAACAGCATGTGGATATTTTAAAACGAGTTAAAATCTCAGTTGGAGAGTCGAGACTCAGTCTTTACAGGGTTGTTTTAAAAAGACATTTAGTTTGTTGTCCCCTTATTAAACTTTTATTAGTCCAAGTATGACTGTAGGTGGAATGTATTCATTTGCCCATTGGGAGTCTTACCTGCAGTTTGACTCCATTCTGACTTTTTATTAACACCTGACCTTGAATGATCTGATTCCAAGTGGTCATGGAATTGTAGAACAAGTTTTTTTTGTGTCTGTGTGCATAGGCTACAGAACGAGGACCCCCTGCCCGAAGGTTGGGAGATCCGATACACAAGGGAAGGGGTCCGCTACTTTGTGGATCACAACACTCGAACCACCACTTTCAGTGACCCCCGTACGGGAAAGTCGTCCGTGTAAGAGCACAGTGTCTAATCTGTTTACTCCCTCATGTTTTCTATGTTACATTTCATGCCACCTGAAGCCATGACAGGCCCTGCGCTGTATTTAATTAGTAGCCTAAAGAACCACAGCCATCTGAGCTGCTGCATAAATCATCTTTTACTGGAAGCAGATGCTTTAAATTGACCTACGGGTACATGCATGCGATTCAAGCGCACTACAGAAAATACATGTCCACTGGTTAATAATACCAGCGCCATGTGTCACAAGAGTAAATCGAGGAAATCAGTTTTTCACAGGACATCAGGAAAGTTTGCCAAATGTATATTTCATGGACAGGTACTAAACCGCAGTTCATGCGCACCACATATGGTGAAGATCATTGCTTGTACAGAGAAGCCTCTCTCATTGTACACCCACTCAATTTTGACCTTTTTAAAATATTTTTTTTATTCAGCACCAAGGGCCCTCAGATCGCGTATGAGCGCAGTTTCAGGTGGAAGCTTGCCCATTTTCGATACCTGTGCCAGGTAACTGAGTTCTTTCTCTCACTCCATCAGTCTTTCTTGCTCGGCAGCATATTTCATCACATTCTTCTGGTGATGTTTTACAGTCCAACGCGCTCCCAAGCCATGTGAAGATCAACGTCTCCAGACAGACACTGTTCGAAGACTCATTCCAGCAAGTAAGAGGATCCCTCAACCTCCCACCCCTTTTAGTTTGAAATGATTAGTGCACTGCCTGTTTCTTGTTCTTTATTCCAGCATTGTTCCTGTGTTACTTGCTGATTTGTGTTTTCTGTGCTGCGCAGATAATGTTGCTGAAGCCTTATGACCTAAGGAGAAGATTGTATGTCATCTTCAGAGGCGAGGAAGGTCTCGACTATGGTGGCTTAGCTCGGTAATTTTGACAGTGACGAGAGTTCATGTCAAATTTGGATGTTTTTGTGAAACGTAGACCTTCTGCTCCAAGCCATACCCCGTCATAACTTACCCTTTTGTATCTGTCCATTTTTTACAGAGAGTGGTTCTTCTTGTTGTCCCATGAAGTGCTAAACCCCATGTACTGTCTCTTTGAGTATGCCGGTAAGAGCAACTACTGTCTGCAGATCAACCCGGCCTCAGCTATCAACCCAGACCACCTCTCCTACTTTTGCTTCATAGGCCGCTTCATCGCAATGGCAAGTTGATGTACTGCCCACACACGTGCAACAGAATTACTAAAAGCAGATGTGGATGTTTATGTTATTACAAACACATGACTCCGAGAGAGTTCACATCTGTATATTCATTATTATTTTCAGTCTCAGGGTAAAACACAACTTTCTTCACGTCTATTTCCTTAGGCTCTTTTCCATGGCAAGTTCATCGACACTGGCTTCTCTTTGCCTTTCTACAAGCGCATGTTGAACAAGAAGCTCATCCTTAAAGATCTCGAGTCCATTGACCCAGAATTCTACAACTCGCTCATATGGATCAGGTAATTGTCATTCGTTGATGTGATGGTATTCATTCTGAGCTTTTGATTTAAGAGCTAATTTATGCTGTTTTAAAGGTTAATCCTGTATACGCAGGAATTTTACAGTAATGAGTCACATACTGACACTAACTAGTATGTGACCATGTGTAGGGGCTCACTTTGTCTTGGCTGCCCTGCACAGTTCACCATTCAAATAAATCAATTTGAGCTGGTGCATGATTTGTAAAATTCAACACCTTGTAAGCTCAAGCGTCAGTGATTTATTAATAGTCAAGAACTCCTCGCCGGCCGTTGTTTTTCCAACTCACATTTCTCAGATGTAAATCCATCCCTGTAGCTCTGATCTGGCAACTGTCATGAGCTCCGGGTCAGGGAAGGTATCGGGAGGACTGTGACGCTCCTTAACGTTATTTCTTTCAACTATGCTCATGCCACCTGGGCTGTTCAGTGTAAGCTGATGTCTCATTACCTGCCTAAATTGGATCATATCATATCTTTTCAGGGCTGTGTTGACAGAAATTAAACTATAGTTTTGTAACTTAAGATTTATGAATGAGATTTCTGGCTCTTCAGTATTTGATCTATTGAGTTGTGGCCCTCTGACACATTGTAATGCATGTGGCTTTTTACATTCATCATTGACAGTAGTGCAAGCTTAGCTTTACTCCTTAATCTTTTGACAGCTGGGCTACTGTTTGTCATCTGAAGCTAAATCCAACCCATAAATTCACTGTGAATCGCCTCCCACTTTACTACCAGGTGTTCTCACAGTTGCTGTCATCGATGGATATGAAACTATCAATGTGCAAATAGATAGTATTTCAGATAGCATTCAGAAATAAACAATGTGACTATTGTGAATATAGCCCTATTTTTATCGTTCATTTGAATTCTGTTTGAACCTTTAACTCTTTAGAACCACACGTCAGCAGTATATTCTTTGGCCTGGATCACTGTCGCCCATCTGCTGCTGGGAATAAACCTCCAGACGAGAGCAGCCACTGTCTGTGCAGCAGAGGCTAAAACCTTGGGCGTAAAAGCCCAGAGAAATCAGGAAGGGGCGAATATCAGCTGTAGATAAAATCCTATCCAGCGACTGTTAAAAACAGCGCAGACTCATTTGTTTGGTTTATAAACTGACCTCCTATCATCGTGTGACAGCAGCATGATCTCATGTCTCCCCAGGGACAACAACATTGAAGAGTGTGGTCTGGAGATGTATTTCTCTGTGGACATGGAGATCTTGGGAAAGATCACCTCGCACGACCTCAGACCAGATGGTGCCAATGTCCTCGTCACCGAGGAGAACAAGGAGGAGTATATCAGGTTCACTGAAACCCTCGTGTGATTACAACGGCAGCAACGCGAAGCCTCTGAACATCCTTCTTACTGAGACATGTGCTTTGTTTGTGTTTGATCCAGTCTGATGGCAGAGTGGAGGTTTTCCCGGGGGGTGGAAGGTCAGACCAAAGCTTTCCTGGATGGTTTCAATGAGGTGGTTCCACTGCAGTGGCTCCAGTACTTTGATGAAAAGGAGCTGGAGGTGAGCAACCAATCACACGACAATGACTTGAAGTTTCTCTGTTGCTACAAACATTATTGGCCCGTTAGATCCCAGACCAGCGCTTTTTACACTTTAACTTGAGTAGAGCTTCGCTGTACAATCGATCTACTTTGATTGAATAGGCTTCAGTGGTTTGGACCAGCTCTGGGCAAACTGCAGAGTGGACCTTTTATTTGGGATGAGCGTGCAAGTGTGGGGTGAAGCTTGTTGAGTCATGAACATTAACACCTCATTGGATTGCAGCCTCTCACGGATGAATGGATGAATGTAGGGAGATGTCTCAGTCTCTTCATGCACTTGTGGTCCAGTCATGTCAGAACTCGTGCTGGTGTGCGTCTCTAGGTGATGCTGTGCGGCATGCAGGAGGTCGACCTTCAGGACTGGCAGAGGAACACTGTGTATCGCCACTACACCAGGAACAGCAAGCAGATCATCTGGTTCTGGCAGGTACACTCACATCAACAAACACACAAACACTTGGCTTCTATTTCTGTTCCCCTTCCCATGTTGTGTACAGTCGCCATTGAGTGTGTTTGTTGTCACTTCCTCCCTGCAGCTGGTGAAAGAAGTGGACAACGAAGTGCGACTGCGGCTCATGCAGTTTGTCACCGGAACCTGCAGGCTTCCTCTGGGCGGCTTCGCCGAACTCATGGGTCGGTGACTGACGCGCAAACACTCCATCACATAATATTCACACGTACGGCACGCTCCATGAGACCGTGGAGAAATGACATGTTCTCCTCTTAACTCAAGCCTAATTTGGTTTCATGTGCTTGGGTAACGCAGCCCGATAAACACATGATGTTTGAAATTGGAAGGTTCAAAGTGACACTGGCCAAAGAAACATGACGTCAAACATCTTAACATTTAATAGGTGTGAAATCCTCTGCAGTCGGTGCCTGAAGCCTGTGACTCGCAGAGATCAGCTGAGATTATTCTCCCCCGCGGCGTCACTGCAGCTTTAGTCTTCTCTGTCAAAGGGTTCGGATCATTCACTGGCTGAGGGATGACACTTCATCCAAGAGTTTTGAATGCGTTAGATTGACTCTGACAACTGAAGATGCTCCGATATCTATCTTTACACTCATCATGTTGTTTCCATCAACAGTGAATGTGAATAAAAGCGAGTGTGTCAGCTGCACTGAAACTAGAACTGATGCAGCCCCATGTTTGACAGATGAGGTGGTGGCTTTGGCTCATGAGCAGCTTCTCTCTCCATGTTTTCCCTTGTTCGATGTATATTTGACAGAATGTTGGTCAGGAGAGGTCTTGAAGGCAAAATCCTTCATAATGTCAAAACCCAGTAAATCATCTTCTCCAGAAGTGGTGCGTGTCATGAACACGGAGGTCCAGTTTCTGTGAAGCGTGACCGGTTGCCCCACTTTCATTTCTACAGTTTCAATTTCACATGTGGACGCAGTTGTCAGCATTGGAATGAATGGGCGCCGTGGGAGTGTAAATACTACGACGTTTTCAACAGGCAACCTACACGGGATGCACGACACATCAGGAGGGAAACGACTAACTCGGGATTGAAGTGAAGCTTTCACAGTTTAGAAGCTGCTGAAGAAGATGTCTGAGGCTGGGGGGATAAGGGTCAACACTGAAATATAGAAGCAGGTTGCTGGCAAATATATAGAAAATATAAGTTGCCCATGGGACATTTTTTCGTTGCGTCTCCCCTCGTGTTGATCTTCTCGTTTGCTTGCGCCACCTCCTGTCTTAATATTGCAACTGCAGCAGATCTTCTGGATCATTCATGGCTGTTTTTAAACATGTCTGTTCTGAGAACCTCCCACTGCCTCAGTGATCCAAAGATCTTCCGCTGGGTTCATCGTGTCCGGAAACGGCTCCAGACGTTTACATCTTCTCAAATTTAATTTCCTGTGTATTTCAGGAAGTAACGGGCCCCAGAAGTTCTGCATCGAGAAGGTGGGGAAGGACACGTGGCTTCCTCGGAGCCACACGTGGTGAGTCCAGTTTGTCAGCGAGTCCACGTCCCTGTCGCAAACACACTTTTCATGGTTCATCTCAGTGAACGTAGGAATTCCTCTTTGCTCATTTTGAGTCAGGACTCTAGAACATGGTTTGAACGTTTGATGATGCTTCTCGATACTGACCTTTTGGTTCTGACTCTTTTCAGTTTCAACCGCCTGGACTTGCCTCCCTACAGAAGTTATGAGCAGCTGAAAGAGAAGTTGCTCTTCGCCATCGAGGAAACAGAGGGATTTGGCCAAGAATAGAGGGAGGGGGGGGTCCACCACTATTTTCCTCCCTCCCCCATTGCTCCTTATCATTCAAGTAAAACAGACAAATAATGATTGCACAAGAAATCCACCAATGTATATAAGCTATTTTCTCATTTTAAACCAAATCTTAATGTGCAGCATCAGTTCTGCTGCGGCCCTGTTCCCTCATCCCTGACATATTATTATATGATGCCCCTTTATGAAATATGCAAGAATTTCAGCTTTTTTTTTGCTCCTCTGTTTAAAAACAGAGATCATAAGTTGTTTTATTTTTTATTTCCTCCCCACCGCTGACTGGCTTTTTAAAATGGACTGAAAGCGTTTTAGAGAGGATTTTATAGTAGAAGCACATTCTACTTTTAAAGCTCTAGTTCTATAGAGCTTTTAAAAGACAAGAGTAGTATTGGGGTCTTGTGCCTGAATTTCTTTATTTTCCCAGTTGGCCCCTTTTAGTATTTTTCTTTGCGTGCTTGCATGGCTGCCTCACATGATGAGGAGACTGATGAACAACGCAGTAACCATTGCACACACACACACACACACACACACACACACACACAGACATGTTATTCATCACCTGCAATGAGACAAAGTCTCTGATCTGATGAGAATGATCCCTGAAGGTTGTGAACATCAACATCCTGCTTGGATAAAATCATGAATTGGGGAAAATGATTGCAGTGTGAAGCTTCTGCACAAAAGCTACTATATCAAAAATGGAATAGGAAAATATTCTAAATTGAAATATGTATGTGTGGTGAGGGTGGAGCCTGTGGTCGGGCTGTTAGAGCTGGAGATGCTGGACGTGTTCCAGGCCAGCGAGACTGCAGCCTGACGCTTCAGCTCCCAGATCGATGCGCACCACCATAAGAAAAGCCGCAGCTTTGAATTCAAACGTGGAGCTGTTTGGAAAATCGGAGCAAAAAGGAAGACAAAAAAACAACTACACAGAATCCGTTTGTCAGATGTGGATGATGAGCTCTCGGCTGATTCTCTTTTGCCTCTCGGGAGTCTGGGTGTGACTCCGCTGTGGTTAACAGAGCACCAAACGATTGACTTCAACTTCTCTGCTGTAGGTATCGTGCTAGCTTCATACTTGCCAGAGATTTTAATCATGAATATCAAAGGCAACATTTGATTATGTTGTGATATATATAAAGACTTCTCATCCATTCATTCTCACGAATGTACTCCTTTCTCTACATCTGCTGGTGTAATGAAGGGAGCTGTCGTCAGCTTTTCGGACAGAAACGAATCACTCCTCATAACGGCAGAAAGGTTTTCATCATGGCAGCAGATGTGCTTGAATGTCGGCGTTTGTTTCCGGAGTCATGGCCGTGACGTTAATGTGCCACGGGCCAGAGAAGGTGCGAGGGCGTGTGAGAGGAAGCCTCGGCTCTGATTGGAGCTTGATGTTGACCCGCGCCGCCGAGCGCTGTGTTTTCTTTACGCGCCATTCTTTTTTCTTCAATACAGAATCTGAGACACACAAACAATGAATGGAAAACAAAGAACCCAACTGCAGAACTGACAGTGTAAGAAAAGTGAGCAGATCACTTTTCACTCAGTGATGCAGCTGGAGTTCATCTGATTGACTTTGATGTTAGCTTAACAGCCTAGCGTGAAGGCTAACGCGCCGAGCTAACGTCGAATCATCCAAAAGCTAGTTTGTAACCCACGCAATTGTGACGTTTGTTGTGTTGTTGTGTTCTGTGAAGACCTTTGTGTTCGGCGTCTCAGCTCTTCACCTCTCACCTTCTGCCTGATTATATTTCCCTCCAACGCTTCAGGGGATTTGCCCTTGGTTTATTTGGAAATGTCTGATTGTGTCGCTCCTTGGCGACAACTCTGGTGCTTATTCTTTCAGTCAGTGGTCTGAAGGCAGGACAAACACAGCTTTGACAGTGGCAGGCCGTTCTCCTTTCTGCAGCATCACGTTTCCTCAGACCACAGCAAACGGCAGCAAGCCGCTTCAGACCTTGTGTAGTGGGGCTCTGCTCGGTCGACTCGTCAGTCAGCATGTAACAGGTGGAGGGGAGGAAGACGAGCTGCCCCTGAGGAGGGGCAGTGGGGCGGGAGGGACGAGCGAGGGCGAGCCAAACATTTACTGTAGCGAAAGGAGCCGACTTAAAGAGGATTCAGAAACCGCAGAACTTTGTGCTTCCTTTTGAACGGAAACCTGTTATCAAAGAAAATTCAACTGTATGTGAATATTCATTGTGTAAAGATGATGAAAGTAAATAAAGTACTTAAAATATTATAATGGAATTCAAAGAGCTGCCGCTCCGTTGATGGAAATCTGTGATGCCTTTTGATCTTATCAGAAATCGATGCGGCGTCTCGGGTCGCCTCGGTCGAAGCCCGGAAGTGGACGTCACATGACCCACGAGCGGCCACGCCCACTGCACCTGGGGGCCACCTGAGCCGCATCCAGACTGTAACATATCGCGTGTAGATACACACTGTAAACACCACCTACACTGTACAGAATGCCCCTTTACTGGAGACCATGTGTATAGAAGATTCATTTTTAATCTGCTTTCACCCATTTGAATTGAAGAGAGATGGATTTATGAGAAATGAATAAATACGGGAATAAACTCCACTCGGTGAACACGTCTGCTTTCTTTTTGGCGTAGACCAAAGTTTCTTTGATTTTCCTTCCACAAAGAAGAAAGATGCGACGGAGGGAAATGTGCTCTGCGTTCACCCGGCTTCTCTGATATCGTTTGGCCTCTGGAAACTTATTTAATAAAAGGATAATACATGTATCTGACCATCTTTACAGCTGCTCTCAATTCATCTGGCGGGAATCAGTTGGTACAATCCGATTATCTGTGATGACCGATTCCAAGAGTGGTCTGTTGACTGCAGGCTAAGTCTTGATTCTCGGCCCCATGTCTGGCTCAGAATCAGTCAGTAGTAAGAACAAAGTCCAGGCCGTGGAAACGTTCGCTTTCACACTGTCACCGTGTGACCGTGTGTCCGCGGCTGTGGCTGAATTCAGCTCTTGAAATGCATGTTAAAATGCTGAGTCAGCTGCTACGCTGCATTAAAAAGTCATTTGTTTGGATTCAACTCGAAAGCTTTTCAACTCTTAAATGGGTCAAAGATATTTACGGCAGGAGTTACGGTAAATGGTAACTCCCAACACATTTAATTCAAGGTAGCTTCAATTTGACATTCAAAGATATCGGTTTGCGAAATATGTGAAATCCACGTATCGTCCCACGGGAAGTCAGTGAAAAAGACAAAGTGCAGAGTCGGTTGCTGTATTAGGTTGAAACGCTATCGTTCCTGTGGTTCACTGGCAGTTTAGTTTCACAAAGTAAAGTCACTGAAAAGTGCTTTACTTGGGTTTCGCCGTATTCACTCCACTGTCTCCAATAATGTTCCACTCGTGACACAATAAGAAAACAGACCCTCAGACTGCCAGTTCATTTTACATTCTTCAGATCTAAATGTTTGATGAAAACATTTTTAAAGGCATTCGAACCAAAGATTGCATGTGAATTTGTAATGGTCTCAATTCTGACATGCCTGTTGCTGTAAATTGGTTCCAGTTGTTTTCTTGAGTAGACGTGACCTAGTTTTCTGAGGGGTGAGCAAACGAAAGCACCGAGACGTCCCAACTATCATTTATTAGTAAAATCCAGACGCAGCAGAAACAAGCTGGAGAGTCGTGTGTGAGACTAAAGAATTGTCATTTGTACAGTCCCTTCAACACAGGTTCATTTACCTCCACTGCTCAGGAATGAAATCATTCAAGGAAAAAGATCCAAGAGTTTTACAAAATAAACTTGAAAAACGGCGACATCGTTAAACTGCAGCTGCGTGCTAGAGTTTGGTCATGAAATTATAATAACTATTATTATTAAAGGTCTTGCGTGTGAGATGTAGGAGGAACCGTTTCCACTGTGCCTTTAACTGCGGAAGCTCCTGGTTCCTCTGGTCGTATGGAGACACTGGTCGTGTGGATTGAATCCTGTGATTGTATTTACACAGTGGAGGTTTGGACTCATCTCCAAAGGCATTGGTTCCGTTCATTTCCAAACTAAAATGACACAAAGCAAAAGAAACCAACAGTCTCCGGGTCGTGGACCGTGGACGTCATCATCACGCGAGTCTCTTCAGCAGGTCCACCGCTTCTTTATGGACCTGCAGGGACACACACTGAGAATGTTGACGTCTGTACGTCCGACATCCATATTCCATCTTTCATCAACACAGTGGAAAACCTTTTATTTTTTATTTTTAAACACACACCTCTTTGTCCTCCAGTGTGTGAGCGGGATAATCTTTGGCTTTGGTCAACCACAGCAGAGCTTTCTCTCTGTCCTTCAGGCCCAGGAAGGTCTTCCCCAGCATCAGCAGGTTTTTACTGTAGAAGTCGGGATCGACTGAGGGCGAGGACACGATGCATTTAGAGACCGATGTGAACCGAACCCCTCTCACATCTCACGCTTTAAAAAGTGACGGCTGACGCCCGTTACCGTCCTGCTATTTAAAAACAACAACACTGCTTTGACTCAAATCTCCTGATGTGCAGTTTGAGAGTGATCTGAGGTCCTGGGTTCGAATCCCAGCGTCTTCGACTACAACTCTGCCGTAAGTGTCGTTTGCAAAAGTCGCTTCATGATCAGACTGAATCATTGCTGGAGTTCGTAGTTCGAACGACACACGTCATTTCACTCCTTTGAGGTTTACAAGACCTTTGGATCGATGTGAAAAACTGAGCCTCGGCCGACTGCCGGCGTGGAGGCCTTATCAGTGCGGGCCGCTCTTTTTCTTCTTACCCTCCTCAGCCTTCAGGAAGAATTCCAAAGCCTGGGAGAGACAAGGGGGGGGAGATGGGGGGCTAAAGCCGGTGAGAGTCTCCAGTGTTTGAGCTGCAACGTGACGAGCGACGGGGGCCTCACCTCCTCGTAAGTGGACTCAGGCGGCGAAGAGAACAGGGCGGCCGCCACCTTGCGCTGGTACCACGGCAACTCGGCGAAAGCAAAGCACCTCAGGGGAGAGATGAGATGTGCGTTAAACACCTTCATTTGTCAACGGGGGGCATTTCTATCCTCAGCGGCCAAAGAGAGACGGCAGCGCTGGAATCCCCTCCGCCCCAGAATACACGAGGTGAAAATGGAAATGAGATCTGTGTGTTTTCTCCGTGACACCGCTCCACCATCACGGCTGAACCACGCGCGTGTGCGTGGGATCACTCGGAGCTGCGAGAGCGCCGACCCGCTCAGAAACCTCCGCTCTTCCTGCCGTGACCTGTCATACATCAAGCCTCCTCCGGGGAAGTGGACGGGACACGGACAAGGCGCCAAAGAAGTACACTTGAAGCAGGAAGGGTCAGGAAGGAACACGTGTTGCTACTTTCTTTAACTTGAAGCGAACAAAAGAATTTTCTGCCGCGGCAAAAAAACCCCAACAAATGACGTAATAACACTGGCGCAAGTTTGACGGTTTTACATGAGTTTTATGTTTTCACTTGATGAGTCTGACATTATAATGTAATACTGGGCCGATCTGTATTTTTCTGCCGCGGCAGCAAAATGTTTCAGCGGTAACGTTGTGGAAATGAGGAACGGTGATCTGAGTTCGGAGCCGCTCGACTGAATTTAATGGAAACACTCGGGCCTGGCAGAGGTGGGCGTGTCCCTTCCTCCGAGCTACACGAGCGGCGCGAGTCATCGTGAACGAGCGGCGCGAGTCATCGTGAACGAGCGGCGCGAGCGACTCGCCGTTGATTAAGAAAACCGCCGTTTTCTGCCGATGTCACCGTTTCCACGTCAGCTCATTTGGCTTCGGCCAGAGGAGGCGGAGACGTGTTGAAACGGTCTGTGAACTTGAACTGGGGACATGAACATAAAGATGTGAAGAGATGGATAAAGTTGGTCAATCAAAGGAAAGGCAGCACTTCCTGTGCAGCCGCTTCTCACCCTGTAAACTTCTGTCTTGGGGGGAAATGAGGGGAAACGCTGCACGAACATCTGGCAAAGATCATTTATTCTCTACACATTTTCTTTAGGGGCAGCAGTGACTCGGTGCCCCCCCCCCCCCCCCCGCCCCCCCCCCCCCCCCCCGAAAAAGGCCCTATGTTTACTGGTAGAAATACACTGGATTCTTCACACCTTGAAATGAGTCTCGTGCCTCTTTAAGGTCGAGACGAATTCTTCTCTCCCGCTGCCAGAGTCGACACAAACAAATAAACGAGTGAATAAGTCAACAAACGTACCAGTAACCCAGGATGTGCAAGGAGGTGGCGTCTTTGGGATTGAGCTCGATGGCCCTCTGGGACAAAAAGACAGGTTTGACCACACGAAGCAGCTCGTCACCATGTTACGCCACAACTCTGTGATGAAAGCGTGCGCCGACCCGGTGACCTCTCACCTCCAGATGGTCCCTGATGATGTACGAGTTCCCGATTTTCACTTTGATTCCCGCGTAGTCCCCGACATCGCTGAGACACACGGCGTACCACTGAGTCAGGGAGGAAGACAGCAGGTGATTTAAAGGCTCCGCTTCAAACACACACGCCATTACGTGTCACCACGGGCTGATTCACGGCCTGCCGCCGAGTTTAAAGGTACAGTGTGGAGGATTCAGAGTCTGCCGTCCGGACAACTGGGGCAATATATTCGCAGTTCTGGTTTTGTGAATAAATGACCTGTTGAAAGAGACTGTGTCTCTACATCGGTGGGTCCTCCTTTTTTTGGGGGGGGGGGGGGGGGGGGGGGGGGGGGGGGGGGGGTATCAGTGTCAGGGCCAGTGACACTGCAACACGGCACGAGAGGGATTCCAACCAGTGACCTTTGCTTCCAAAGGCGACCGCTCTAACCACTGAGCCTCTGTCGCCCTCTACTGCTTATCCAGTGATCTGGGTGGTGGGGTAGTTCTACCAGTGCGCATCGGGCCTTTCTCAGGGCATCAGTGTCAGGGCCAGACACACTGCAAAAGGGATTCGAACCAGTGACCTTTGCTTCCAAAAGGCCACCGCTCCAACCACTGATCCACCGTCGGCGGAATGGCCATCGTGGGTTACTCCAAAACACCG
Source organism: Chascanopsetta lugubris (assembly GCA_016785325.1). Classification (NCBI taxonomy): domain Eukaryota; kingdom Metazoa; phylum Chordata; class Actinopteri; order Pleuronectiformes; family Bothidae; genus Chascanopsetta; species Chascanopsetta lugubris. The sequence goes on along the minus strand of JAFBJT010110583.1, from coordinate 43,012 downwards.
CGAGCGGCGAGTGGGTGGGGGGGTACGCTGCAATATGCCGCTTCACCAACAGATGGCGCTAAATCCTACACACTGAACCTTTCATTGGATTTGAAAAGGGAGTCAAAGGAGCCGGCGGTTGTACTTTGTGCGCCGCGAAACACTGCTCGTCCTTCTCCAGCGCCCTCTTGGCAAATTCAAAGGCCTCCAGCACCAGCGCCTTCTTCCTCTTGGCCTCCATGTTGGGAAGCAGCGACAGGTCACGTGACGCCCGGGCCAGTCTCCACAGCACCTCGGCCTCCTCGCTGCGCCACACGGGGGGACAACACGCACAGGTGTGTGAGAGCCAGAGGCAGTGCTTTGATTTAGGTTTTACTCTGGCGCCCTCTGGTGGCAGACCGAGGGGCTGGGGGCTGGGGGCTGGGGGTGCTGACCTGTCTTTGTACTGCAGCAGCAGCTGGTAGAGCTTCTCCGTCTCGGCGCAGCTGTACAGGTAGTCGGCCTGCTCCAACACCTCCTCTGCGCAAACACACAGTTCAGTCACAGGACAATCAGCTTCTGGTGCTGAGTCTGGTTCTGACGCTCAGACTTCGGCAAAACCACACGTGTTGGAAACAAACAGGAAGAGAAGATGATAGTGATGTTAGACTCTTCAAATGACTACATCTGACGGTCTTCTGCTGTGGCGCCAATCACCCCCCCCCGCCCCCCCGATGTGCCCCCAAGCTTAGCCGGCTGGTCCGAGTGTTTCGGAAAGTGCTGATCAAATGGGATTTCCCGCGAATGACCTCTGGCGTTTACGCAGAGCAGAGCCACAAAGAGAACATGCCCACAGGGCGGCAGCTCTGTGGGAGGGAAAGCACAAGGTCAGGGGAGAATGGCCAGAATGGGGGGGGTGGGGGGGGGGGTGGTTAGAGATCCGCTCCCCTTAGAAGCATTGATGTCGTTTAGAATTTCACGCCGTGTTTGGTCATTGGGTTTTGTCGTTTGTTGTTGTTTTGTGTGTTTTGCTGTTGTTAGTCATTCTCAGGGGCCATTGCACTCCCCCCCCCCCCCCCCCCCCCCCCCCCCCCCCCCCCCCACATTCTCTCTAACAACCCCAGATCCACTCACTGGAACAGTGGTCGCCATGTGATAAGTTTTGTCCACTACCTTTTTCCGCAGCGTGGAGCACGGCTGAACTCTGCACCCAGCGATAAGCCTCATAGCCCAGGCAGGAGAGGGTGGGCAGCCCCAGGAGGAATGCAGCGCCCCCACTCTGTGAGCAGGGGAGAGGAGGACACAGGTGCAGGGTTAGAGGGGGTGACTGGGGGCTTTATTTACGGCCATCGGCCTCACCTGACCCCTACAACGCCCGACGGACGGACCTTGACGAGACAATACTTCTACTACTACCAGAGTCGTGCCGAACACGCTCTGGTGACAGCGCCCTCCGGTGGCTGAGCTGATGACCTTTCACCCACATCACACAGAGGCAGCCTGTTTACTCAGCCCCTGGCTGTTTGATGGAGTTGTGGTCGTCACATGTCGGACTGTGATCATCATAATAACTGTCATCGTCGCCATCAAACATAACAAAGGCACTCACCACAGAGAATCAGTGGGAATGAATGAAAAACGATCAAAGACGACCTCTGGATCAATGGTGACACCTAGTGGTGAAGTTGCATGTTGGGGTTGATTCCTCCTCACCTCCTCCCTCACTTTCCAGCACATGGAGAACACAGGTAGCCTTTGGTTGAAGTAAGTTCTTTACTTTGTCCATTCTGGGCTACAAAACACGTGATGGTGCAACATGGCTGCCTCCTTGGGGGGGCCCATCAACCTCGGTAAATACAGGGGGCCGATTCTACGGTCAATTCAGGTAATAATAAAAAGATCAATACGATTATCTCAAATCTAATTTCGGCCAAAAGAAATGGAAATCATTTCCCTCAAATCTTATAGACTGGACCTTTCAACTCCAAGACAAGCGGACACACGATTGATTTTTTTTTAAAAACACGGATGAGATGAGAAAGAAAGAAAGACACAGATACATCTAATAACAAAAGAGCCAATTTGGGGAAAGTATATTTTTGAGAGTTCATTTGTAAACTGCGACACCTCGGGTCACTTCAACCTGCAAAATGGTTCCAGACGGTTGGAGTCATGTTAATGAATGAGACCTGTCAGTGCTGCTCCTCTGATCAATCACTTAGGGTCTTGCTGCCAAGACCACGCAGTACCTCAAAGTCAACACGATTTCAGAAGAAACTAAAGAGCTTTAGATTTTGGTTGAAGATCTGCCGGTTGGCACGTAGACACTGTTTTACAGAGATCTAGACGAGAAGTGATAAAAGCATGGGTCTTCATTAGAACGTCATGATATGAGAGAGATGATGTATTTCTGAACAATGTATTCAAAAGACAGATTTGAAAAATTAACCCTTAGGATGTCTGCCTGGATGAGTCCAGTCCAAATCCTTAACTGCTCAAGTGTTTCCTTGAGGGTTCATTCAATCTGTGGCAGTAAGGAGGGGGTTTGCACCACCTGTGTGTTTGGTGCACAAAGGTCACTCTCACACACGAGAGATTCCAAGTGACAGGTCCACAGACTAGAGAGAGACAGAGATAAGTTCTAGAAGACTGGCTGGTCTGTGTGGATGGTAAAAACATTATGTACCATGGTGCGAGTAAGCACCGCATATATGGCACCGCAACAGTAAAATCCTTAATCCTTCATTATGAAACTTTGGTGTGACACATTGGAATTTGGTGGGCAGCTCAAGTCAAGAGAAACAGTTTTAAACAAAGCCCAGTGTGTGAGATTTGGCTGAAATGATTAACGTTTTTACTGGTTAAAAGCAAATCTGAAACACTGGCACTGGTGTTTTTATGTGCAATGAATGGTCGAATCGTTTTTTGCCCCCATTGACCTTTTATATTCATATCAGGTGTTTTAAATCACTTTCAGAGAGCTACTCCAACCATGTTTCAATGTAAAAGTGGTAGTGATAACACGAGAATATAAATACAGGGATTACTTGAGTACTGTGCACGGTATTAACACATGTATGACTGATTTTTAGAAATCTACATTTAATGTCTTTACAGCGGCTTCAGCGGTGCACCATATGTCATGATACTATATCGTGACATATGGTAGATTAAGAATGATCTTTATCTAGAAGGTATGAATGAGTGAGTGGGTCATTTACCCTCAGAGCAACAGCTGTCTTCCGGGAAGTGGTCCGGTAGAACCGATGCGCCCCCCGCACACCGGAGCCCCTCACACCGGACACCGGAGCCAAAGTCCTGATGAGGAACTGCGTCAACAGTCGGGCAGCCATCGGGTCTGGAACGTTCAGAACTGTCAGACAGACATCAGGTATTTACAGAAAGTAGTTGCAAAGACAAACAGTGTGTGTTCAAGAGCGCCAACAGAAATAGTTGCAAAATGATAGTTGGAGTTGACTGTCTTGACGTTTGACCACATAATGCAGTTTTCTGTCTATTGACATCATGCATGTAACTAAAAAAAATCATGTTATGTTTAAATGGTCGTTTCCAGTTTTTTCGGCAACCTTTATCACAAGCAAGCGAAAATACTGTGTGTTTACGTACACGAATGCACAAATAATATGTATTTATAGGTGACAGATAATTGTGTGTATACATAACCTTCTAACTAGACATAATAAAGTTAAATATACTGTCATTCAGACAGTTACTTTTATTCTATTAAACTAGAGTCTAATAACAGACAGACTGAAGCGGCTTGCTTTTCTTGAATGCAGCCTTAAAGTTCCATGCACGTCGAATATAAAGTCCGGGAGAAACAATTGGCACTGATGCAAGTTCCGCCCTAACACTATCTAAGCGAGTCTGTGGATTGCTGTCGATATTAAGTATCACTTGTTAAATTCGAAAGCACCAGAGACAAGAAACCGGACAGTTTGACATCGGAGAGAGAGAGAGAGAGCGGACACCCGAGGGCCTGTGGCCGTAGGAGGTGGAGTGTTCGCGGGGCGGCACAGGCTGGAGGCTCCGCACCCGCGGCTCAGCTGTTCTTGTCAGATAAGCGCTTAAGGAAGGACCGCAGGCGGACTCTTAAACCCCAGACCCACCAACAAGTCAACAGGTAATACGGTCCGAGTGTGCTTTTAGGTAACATGGGGCCATAGTGTGTGTGAGTGTGTGTGTGTGTGTGTGTGTGTGTGTGTGAGAGAGAGAGTGGTTTAGTTGGTGGTGCTGGTGGTTTTACAGCATTAGGCCGCCACACCCACCCGCAGTTCACAGTCAACAGTCTGTTTGGTTCTGTTGTTGTTCGTATGTTACTCTTTATATTTAGACATTTAATGTACGCTAATTTCCAGGCTACTGTTTATATGTGCTCTGAAGTATCACAGTATATATAATATAATGATATTTTATTATGGTAATGAATATTATTATCATCGTTGTGGTCATTTTATTAATACTACTACTACTACTACTACTACTACTTACGTATAATGACGATGATCATTATTATTATCAACATCATCATCATAATAATAATTATTACTTCACGATATAAGTAATGTTCTATTTTGTATATTATTTATTATTATTATTATGATCATTATTACTACATTGTTGTTGTGGTTGTTAATTTGAATTATAGTAGTAGTAGTAGTAGTAGTAGTAGTAGTAGTAGTAGTTTTAGTAGTAAACGCATCAGAAGACACAAAGTGAATTTATATAAGTCGAAAACCTTGTATTTAACTTACCTTGGTAAGGCAAAGTGAAGATTATTATAAATCTAATAAATCCAACAAAAGGTATTTTTGTTCACGCGTGAGATTTATATCTCAATGATTTGATGTGCTGTTTTGTTTTTCCCACTCGTGGGCTGTTGAGGTCAGTGCAGCACTGAAGCAATCGTAGGTATCAGTGTGACATCATGGAGTAAAAATAGTCGAATGAACATAATAAGTAAGACTGAAGGTGTCACATGTCTAAATTACCCCAAACTCAACACTGCTGATGACTTGGTGGAGACAAACCCATCGTGAATCTGATCTGCTGGCCGGTGTTTGTTAACGTGATTCCCACGCCGCCACTCTGACGGAGACATTGGTGGAATTGAATGGACAACGATGTATTCTGTCTGCATAGTGCCTGATTGTTTGGACCTGCTGATCTTCATTCATGCCGACCTCAAATTGAGTTATACATCAACAGTCATGTTGGTCAAATCATTGGACGTCTGTCCGTCCTGGGAGAGGATCTCTCAACACGTGACTCTCCCTGTGGTTTCTACACATTTTCTTCCCCCGTTAAAGGTTTTTTTTCTGGTAGTTCTTCCATAGTCTTGCTGAGGGTCTGAGGAAAGATGACGTCACCCACCCACCCGCAGCTATTTATGAATGCGGGCTATACGAATAAAATGTGATTGATTGATTGATTGATTGATTGTACTCCATATTTCTGACTAATATGTTGCAATGATATTAGTGCAACAAGCTGCCATGGCCACAGGTGGAGCCACGGCACCAGGACTCACCCAATGGGCCACTAAGGTGGAGCTGACCATCTCCTGTGAGAACCTCATGGACATGGACGTCTTCTCTAAATCTGACCCTCTGTGCGCCCTGTACATTAACACCTCGGGCTCCCACTGGTATGAGGTAAACCCCTCTTAAAGTTCCTTCAAGTTCTTGAATATTGGAAGAGTCTCGTTGTCTCTCTCTTTATGTCATTTCTGATTCAGCCGAAAACACCTGAAGTAAGCTCACATTAGGTGTGTGTGTGTGTGTGTGTCTGTGTGTGTGTGTGTGTGTGTGTGTGTGTGTTCATTGTGAATCAGTACGGGCGAACTGAGATGATCCTGAACTGCCTGAACCCAAAGTTTGCCAAGAAGTTCGTCATCGATTACTATTTCGAGATGGTGCAGAGGTTGAAGTTTTGCGTGTACGACATCGACAACAACACCTACGACCTGAGCGACGATGATTTTCTCGGGGAGCTTGAATGCACCCTGGGTCAGGTGAGCCAAAACAAGCCCTTGCTCCTCCTCCTCCTCCTCCTCCACCTCCTGCACAGTTCCATCAGTTGTGTGACCAGAAGTACGTTTTCTGTCCAGATTGTTTCCAGTAAACAACTGACTCGATCTCTGATGCTGCCAAACAACAGGCCTGCAGGTCGGGGGACCATCACAGTGAGTCCATTCGTTCCTCCTGTCCCACAGATGTGTGGAGGTGAAACATACATGCACATGGGGCAGACTGGAGCACACGCACACTAAAGTCATTCACAGTTTTGTATCAGGGGACGTTCAAGACAAACAAGTTCTTTACATTGTCACATATTTCATTTGTCATGCCAAGTTTGAGACTAAGTATTAGTGCCACTAAAAAGAGGGGAAAAGTCTGAGATATCAAAAGTAAAGTTGATTTTTGTAAAGTTTGTTTGAGGCTATTTAAGTCATTATTCAGTAAAGCTCCCACACATTAAATATGCAATATTTTGGCGCATCCGCTCTGCATTGTTAAACATAACATATAGTTTAGAGTAAGACAGTAGAATCACGTAAACTTAGAGGAAAAATATCCTGACTTGAGCCTCATTCAATCTGGAGATTTGTATTTCTTCAGTTTGGCACTAAAACTCAGCCGTAGGACTCCGCCTTTTCGTCCACGCACTTTTGTTCATCCTATGGCTTTAACTCATGACTGCAGCACCTTGAAATTCACCCATCCCGTGTATGTTGTTGTTTTCTTTAGCTTTAAAGTTCGACTGAATTCTGACCTCATATTTCATCTTCCCCCCACCATACAAAACTTTAGGGGACCATGACTCAACTTACCACTGTAGAGCAGTGCATGGTTTTCACAAACTCTGGTCCTCATTTCAAAACATTCATAACAACAGAGTTTTAATTCAATGTAAGAAAGGAAACAGAATATACAGTAGATTTAAAAAGTATTACACTGACACTGGCTACAGATGAGTCAGACCCGTCACTTAATGTAGATCGAATGCAAATGGGTCTGCGTTATATTTCAGTATGATAAAGTCTTGGACTAAAGGGCCTGAATATTTGTTGTTTTCATTATTGACTAAATCAGTAGATCAGGTCAAATGACCCACAACAAAGAACCATGGACTGGATGAAACTCCATTATGGTCACGCTTGATTCATTACCTCTCTCTAGTTATCATTTGTTATTTATACAAAACTATGGTAAATGCCTTTGTGAAAAATTTCTTTTTTTGCTGTTTACTTCAAATAATTAGAGTACAGTGTGTGAGATTTAGTGACGTCTTGTGGTGAAGTCGCAAGTTGCAGCTGAATTCAATTCAAAGTGATTATGCTGAATTGGAAATGGCTGCATCTCTAAATCTTACACACTTACTGCATGATCCCAAAATATACAGACTTTGAATTCCCTTCTCTTATAATACTAGATCTGTGCTGAAGAAATAACAGACACCAGGGTGGCAGAGTTTGAGGTGTCAGGCCGCAGGTTGGACAAAAAGGTACATCTAAGAACGCATGCGTGAGAGTTTGAACTGGCCTTTCATTCCCTCGTGTTTATCTTGTTAACGTGTCATTGGCCTGATGTGGCTGCTCAGTATTTGTGGTGGTCGGACCCGTTCCTGGAGTTCTTCAAGCGGACAGAGACGGGCTGGCAGCTGGCTCACAGGACAGAGGTGCACACGCTCACCAACAGCTCCCCGGTCCTTTGACCTTGGACCATTGTAATCCAGTGTGACCCGTTTCTGTAGGTTATTTCCAACAACCTGAACCCGGTATGGAGACCGTTTCGCATTTCGCTACGAGCTCTGTGCGGAGGAGACGTGGAGAAGGCGATCAGGGTGAATGTTTTTGAGTTTAAGCTTCAAATGCAGCTTATTAACATACGATGTTGACCTTAAACTCCTTTCTTTTGTTGGCTTGATTGATCATATTTCCTTTAACATACTAATAATCATTTGTAACAGCTTTTGTCCCCCTGTACATCTAAAGGAGTGCTTGCGACCCCACTGGATAAGCGATGTGTGTGTGCATGCACGATGAATGACGTCACCACATAAAGGTGTGCGTTTATTGCTTCGTTCTTGTCTCCAGTTGAGTTATCGTTTACACATCGGACTGCTTGTAAAGACGGACAACGCCTCTCTTCTTCCCCCTGTAAAGTGGAAGTCACTGGTTTTCCATCGGTACCAGTTCCTCATAGGTCGCTCTCATCAAATCGTTCAAACAACAAGTATCTAGTGGTCATGGTAGTTGGGGTTTATGATCTGTACTGCAGCCTGCCACCAGGGGGCAATCAAGAGAATCTGGCAAGGAGGCGACATGTTGTCCATCTTTATTTACAGTCAGAGTTAACATTCACAGTGAGATGCTTATTTATGCATGTGAGGCCAGAACTTTGAATCTTTTAGTAGTTTTATTTATTTATTTCTTAGCAGAATAAATATTTATGTAAAGATAAATATCAGTAAATATAGATGATACTATATTAATCTGTAGATCTAGTTCAGTATAACATATAATAATATATTTCCTGCCGGTCTCTAGGTCGACTGTTACGACCATCACTTCAACGGCTCCCACGATCTCATTGGGAGCTTTACAGCCACACTGGCACAGTTCCAAGAGGGAACTCACATTTGCCCGGTGAGACTGTAATTTGTGTGTGTGTGTGTGTGTGTGTGTGTGTGTGTGTGTGTGTGTGTGTGTGTGTGTGTGTGTGTGTGTATCGATCCAACTCAACCAGTCCTCTCTAAACTTGGCTTCAATGTGACGTGCTCTTTGCAGGTGGAGTTCGAGTGTATCAACCCGAAAAAGTTAAGAAAGAGAAACTATAAAAACTCGGGGGTCATCTGCGTGAAGCGGTGCCAGGTAATCTGTTCAAATGCACAGTGTGTAGGATTTTGTGACATCAAGTGGTCAAGTCGCATGTTGCAGTTGAGAACCTCTCACCCCTCCCGTCCCCTCAAAGCTCTAAAGCCGCTCTGCTCAGGGCTGTAACGGAGGCGCAAGTTACATCATCAAGTGACAATAGGACCTTTTTTCTTTATTGATTTCCGGCAATAGATTCATTTCAAAAGTGAAGCTGCACCTTTAATTAGACCCTTGTCTCAGTCTTGATATTTTCTGCTGCCGTGTTGACGCATGTCTCCGTCCCTCAGGTGGTGAAGGAGTACACCTTCCTGGATTACATCATGGGGGGTTGTCAGATCAACTTCACCGTGAGTTTGTAAACACGAATGTCACGTGACCTCCGCCTCTGAGAGGCTTGTCCATGTCTCAGCCCCGTGTCGCGTCTTTCATCTCGTTCAGATCGCCATCGACTTCACGGGCTCTAACGGGGATCCCACCTCGCCGCGCTCCCTCCACTACATCAACCCCGATGGCTACAATGAATACCTGGCCGCCATCTGGTCGGTGGGTAACGTCATCCAGGACTATGACAGGTAAACTCAACGAGGCTCGGAAGGAGCGGGTCCTCTCCATGAAGGCGAGACCGGATCCTGCAAAGTGTTCTCTCGACAACCCTCCATACGTCTTCAAAGTTGACCGTTACCTTTGTTTGTTC
>JAFBJT010110583.1:5061-32747 GCA_016785325.1 Chascanopsetta lugubris | reverse complement strand
CTCTCTCTCTCTCTCTCTCTCTCGTCAGTCACAAAGACGGCTACGAGATCTTTGCATCGTGGAAGAAGGTTTGGACGAGCAACGGCAAAAGTGAGCCCAGTCTCAAAGCTTTCATGGCAGATCAGCAGCTTCCGTACTGGGTCCGTACACGCAGCCTTCTCTCTTAGTTCCTGTTGCGCACCTGAATGTGGTTCGAAGTTCTGCGTTCATATTCGACCTCTCTCGTGTTGTTGTCAGGTGCAATGCACCAAACCAGACTGCAGGAAGTGGCGTCAGCTGACCAAGGAGATCCAGCTCACCGCCTCCCTGGCAGAAACATATCGCTGTGGCATGAAGTTCAACAACATCAAGGTAAACGGGAAGTTGGAAAAACAAACGATACACTCCATGTCGCGTCTTCTGTGTAAAGTCTTTGTTTTGGTTCCTCGGCAGAGTGAAGGACCGGACCAGTGCTCCCAACCCGAAGACCTGGTAAGATTGAGACGCTCCCTAAAAAGGATCATTGCAAACAAGGAGTGGCCTCAGCTCCTCTATCCTCACAGAGAGTGGCCGAGGTGACGGACAGCTGGTGGCACTCCATGCTGATCTTGCCGCCGCTCTTCAAAGAGAGTCCAGCCAGCCCCTTCCTCGCCGCCTACTACCCCGACTGTGTGGGCATGAGCCCGTCGGGTTCCCCCAGCAACGTGTCTCTGAACGATCTGAGGGCAGATCACTGCAGAGCCGTGCAACCTCAAAGTAAGTCTGTGAGTGCGGGCGGGATTCAGACCGAATCAAACCTCAGAGTTGCGGTTGAGTCATTATTTGGGCTGTAGCGATGCACAAAAGTCGCGGTTCGATGCCTTTTGAGGTCAAGGTTGCGTTCATTTTCGCTACAGTATGGGGACAAAAATTCCCCACTCGGTGGCGCCGTTTCAAGCGAGTTAGCATGTTTGTCGTGTTGGCCAAAAAAAACGCACCCGCTCTCGACTGAACAACGTCGGCGCGCCGCCCCCGTTTTAGGGGAAGCCGAAGTCTTCCCAAGCAGGGGACTTTAACGACAAGCGAGGGTCTTCAGGCTCTGCTTTCCCGCCCGCGGCAGCCGGTAACGGATCGGCTCGGGGGCTGCGCGACGTTTGGCTTTTCTTGCGAGCGACGGCGTCGTTCTGTCTGGCCGCCCGAGCAGGTCCGACCGGTACCCGCTCGGGGAACTCAGCCGCGCACAGCCCTGTACCGAACCCGACGTCCTGCACCGAATACATGTGTCGCCGCACCCTTAGTAATGATCCTATTCCCTCAGTTCCGGGCCTGTGTCCGTACTTCCAGCCCTTCTATCAGCCCAACGAGTGTGGGAAGGCTCTGTGCGTGCGGCCGGACATGATGGAGCTGGACGAGCTGTACGAGTTCCCAGAGTTTTCCCGTGATCCCACCATGTACCTGGCCCTGCGCAACCTCATCCTGGCCTCCTGGCACAGGAACTGCAAGGTATCACCGACACCTACTACTACTATTTTTTTTGTTTTTAAAAAAAAAATATCTCAGTGTTTGAATCGGGACAGAACAGAGACAGTGTACCTTATATCCGAAGGAGATGCTGACCTCTCAGAAGTGTGCAGAGCACATCATCGTGCGGGGTTTGGTGCGCGTGCGCTGCGTACAGGAGATGGACCGCGTCCTCAACTTCATGACCAGGAAAGGTTTGATCAACACGGGCGTGCTGGGGGTCGCACAGCCGCTCCTGCCTGAAAGGTTACGCGCCGTGAGTGTCAAGCAGCTCATAACACGTTTGTCCTCATTTATGTCATCGATCCGACTGAATTTTGGGAATTTTCACAGAAAAACGTCATCGTCATCGGTGCGGGAGCTTCAGGACTCGCTGCTGCTCGGCAGCTGCAGAACTTTGGAACTCAGGTCCAATCCCTCTGCTTGATTTTGGTTCTGTTCTCGTCTTCACTTCTGTCTCAATCAGCGCAGAGTCAACTCATTAATTCTCGCTCATTGTGAAGGTGATGGTCCTGGAGGCGAGGGAGAGAATCGGAGGCCGAGTGTGGGACGACACGTCTCTGGGCGTCACCGTGGGTCGAGGAGCTCAGATCGTCAATGGGTGTGTAAACAACCCCATCGCCCTCATGTGCGAACAGGTGCAGGATGAATGAAAGATTCAATCAGGATGAAGTTGTCATCGCTGAGGACAAACACGCAAACCTTACGCTCCCCGCCGCCTCTGTTGCAGATGGGCATCAAGATGCACAAGCTGGGGGAGCGCTGCGACCTCTTCCAGGAGGGGGGGCAGGTCACCGACCCGGCCATCGACAAGCGCATGGACTTCCACTTCAACGCCATCCTGGACGTGGTGTCGGAGTGGAGGAAGGACAAGTCGCAGCACCAGGACACACCACTGGGAGGTGACATGAGACGTGGTTGTCCCGAAGAGGCGGAAATTGAGGACTTATTCGGTCATCGCTAACAATGGCATTTGTTTGATTTGACGTGTGCAGAGAAAGTACAGGAAGTGAAGAAGAACTTCCTGCAGGAGTCCGGGATCCAGTTCAGTGATCTGGAGGAGAAGGTGCTCCAGTTCCATCTCAGCAACCTGGAGTTTGCCTGTGGAAGCATGTTAGACCAGGTGTGCGGGACTCTCCTCAGTATCTGGATCGCTTGCCATCCACTTTCTGTGTGTTGTGATCGATTTGAGGACGTTCTCTGTACTCGCGTGTTTCCTCGCTGTTCTCTCTTTGTAGGTATCGGCAAGATCCTGGGACCACAACGAGTGTTTCGCTCAGTTCTCAGGAGACCACACTTTACTCACTAAGGGCTACTCCGCTTTACTCCACAAACTGGCCCAGGGCCTCGACATCCGCACAAAGTCTCCGGTTGGTTTCCAATCTCTTCACCTTACACTTATTTGAGCTGCATTAAAGGTGCAGTATGTAGGATTTTTTTTTGGGGGGGGGGGTGGGGTCACGAGGTTTCAGTGACAGTCTACCTTAGGTTCTCCTGCATGTTCAGAAGGGTGAGGGTGAGGTGATGGATACAACATGCACCGTCACCTCTAGAGGTCACCACATCGTACACACTGCACCTGTAAGCTGTGTTTCACACATTGCAATTATGGTATTCATTTCTCCGAAAGGTCCAGACCATTGACTACTCAGGTGACGCTGTCAGGGTGACCTCCTCGAATGGCTCCCAGTGGACAGCACAGAAGGTTGAGTATAAACACCGGACATCTATCATCTACGTCTTCGTTACATCGATGCATCTGACACTTTTTGCGCTTTTTCATTTCTTTAGGTTCTTGTTACAATCCCGTTAACTTTACTCCAAAAGAACATGATCCAGTTCATCCCTCCGCTTCCTGAGAGGAAGCTGAAAGCGATCCACAGTCTGGGAACCGGCATCATAGAAAAGGCAAAGACCCTCTCATGCGTGTGCACCTTTAACATTTCTCTGTGAGTGAGTAGTAAAAACATCTCTCTACCTGTGTGTGCAGATCGCGCTTCAGTTCCCGTTCAGGTTCTGGGACAACAAAATCCAGAGTGCAGATTACTTTGGTCACATCCCACCGTGTCCTGAGAAGAGAGGCATGTTCAGTGTCTTCTATGACATGGACCCGCAGGTTCGATTCCCCACCGTCACCCACATCAACGACATACATTTATCCTGTTTTTGTTCATTGTGTGATTAATACATTGTTCGTGTATGTCTGTGTGTGTGTGTGTGTGTGTGTGTGTGTGTGTGTGTGTGTGTGTGTGTGTGTGTAGGGAAAACATGCCGTCCTCATGTCCGTGATCACTGGTGATGCTGTCTCTGCTGTGCGGGACATGGAGGACAGGGAGGTGGTGGACGAGTGCATGAAGGTCGTGCGTGAGCTTTTCAAGGAGCAGGTAATTCATTATTTCACGCGCCAGAATCGCTGGATTCCAGGCGTGTGTGCCCGTGTTTATGATTCGCTTCTATGATTCGTCTCGCCAGGACGTCCCAGAGCCGCTACATTATTTCATCACTCATTGGAGCAAAGATATTTGGTCCCAGATGTCATACAGCTTCGTTAAGACAGGGGGCAGTGGAGAGGCCTATGACATCCTGGCCGAAGACATACAGGCCAAAGTCTTCTTCGCAGGAGAGGTAACACTACTTTGTACCATTACAACAAAAAGTGTGTGTATGAATTATTTTTTGTCGTGGTTATTAAATCTATTTGACATTTTCTTGTTTAGCGATGATAAGCTCATTTCAGCGATGCCTTTTTTTTTTTTTTTACCAGGCCACCAACCGACATTTCCCTCAGACTGTGACAGGAGCCTACCTCAGCGGGGTCCGGGAGGCCAGCAAGATGGCCGCCATGTAAAACGGTCATTGCCAGAGCACTCAGCAGCACCAGCATGGACACAAGCACTTCAGAGTGTGACAGCGTCTCACTGCACTGTGATGACAAACCATCGCACCCCAGGACGTCCAGGCTCCACCTCTTTAAGACGAGAGGACGGACGGATTCTTCTCCCTGTCCCACTGTGGTCGCAAGGATGGAGTTATCTTTATTGTATTGGTGGTGTAGTCAGCACTTCTGTGAGGAAGGGGATGCATGAAACTGGTGCACGCCCACTTTTCTTATCACTTAAAGTCCGATAGGTGATCTCGCTGTCCGATGTTTTTATACAAGGATAATGACTTTGCATGCGATTGTGTTGGTGCAAACGATGAAAGGTTAGATAATCTTCACTAGTCCCTCTGCAATAGCACTTTTGATTTATTAGAACGTTCATTTGATTGTTTTTTCTTAAAAAGGAAGAATACAAAAAAAAAAAAAAAGTGATGTCACGAGTTAAATTCCTCTTGTGGTTGATGAGAAGACACCGGATCGTCCCCCGAAATCTCCTCTCTCAGGGATTTGATCAGGATTTAAGATTTTAAGGTTATGTGTTCACAGCCAAAGGAGGAAACCCTCCTCTTGTCTCTTGTATTTGTTCCTGAAGTCAAACTAAACTAAACCTTCGTTTATAGGTGGGTTGGGACGAGGGATCAGCACAACATCGTCCCCACTGTCTTTGACTATTGTTGACTAATGATGCGTTTCATGTGGAGTCATTACCTGTGTGGGAATCATGTATAGATGTTCACGTCCTGTTTGTCTGACGTCATCGTGCTCGAGTATTTATCTTGTATGTGTGTAATAAACGGAGCTGTCGACTGCCAACACCAGCAGATCGGTATCACTCTGTGATGAGCTCGTGGAATCAGGTCTCCTCAAGTCAGGTTAGGATTTTCATGAGTGGATTGCTATTTATTTTTGAAGTCCAAGCGTGTGAAATTTAGCTGGGCTTTAATTCCTATCGGTAGAAGTTGAGTGCAGGTAAATCATAGTGTTTACATGAGTGTACTGTTTTCATGAATCTGGAGTGAGCCCTTGATATTTACATCGGAGGCAGAAACTCTTCATATTCTTCGTTTTTGTTTGATTACTTTCTTATTCAACTTTTCAAAGGTGAATGTAACCCAGTCGAAAAGACAACGCTTTATTATAAACAAACCCTCTTAGGAGTAGCCCTGAGATTCCGCCTACACCCAGTAGCCATCAACGGAGACATCAAGGGAATGTTCCGCCAAATCCGCCTGCTCCCGACCGACCAACCTGCACTTCGCTTCATCTGGAGAGACGTGCAGAGGCAGCAGGAAACAACCATTTATGAATGGCGAGTGCTTCCCTTCGGAACGACTTGCAGCCCTTGCTGCGCCATCCTCGCGGTACGCAAGCGAGCCAAAGAAGACCTGATCCTCTCCAACATTGTCGAGCGCTCCCTCTACGTAGACGACCGCCCCAGAGGAAGGTTATTACCCCAGAGGAGGCCAGAGCTCCCCTCAGAAGCTAGATCCACGAGCAGCGAGCTATGGCCCACCCGAGCAAGCACAGACCTCCAAGAACCAACGCTTGGTCTTGGATGGAACTCTCTCAGTGACGGGCTTGGCTACAATCCATGCCAAACCATCCCCCGACCAAATCATGATACGACATGTCTGCAAATCCCTAGTACAAACAGTTTGATCCTGGTGGACCACTCTTGAAATTCCTTTACCTGCCACTACCTCGCGACCATACAAGGAAGATCAAAGTGGAAGAAGAAAGGGAAGGGCCCTGAAGGAAGATCGGACCATCCTCATCGTGGATCCAGAGCCCACTGGCCTGTTGGGACGATCAAGCGCACATACCCTGGACCTGACGGATGCGATAGATCAACGACCGTCCAAGTCAAACACCCATTACACGACCGATCCCGTTGCCACACTTCAATCAAGGCACCTAGTAGACTTTCTTCCTAAGTCTCATGTCTCTAGAGACAGTAGGGGGCGACAGTGTCCCAAAGTCCACACGGCGCCTCAGAGCACATCATAGGCAACTTATCATAGGCAACATAACACAACACGATCAAAGCACCAAAGGCATAGACGTTAAGGTAAGCAAAAAAACGACACACGGACCATTCAACAGGAATTCTCCGTCAGGATTACCCTGAAGAAGAAAGCCTTAAGAAACCCCCTCACATTAGAATCATATCTACTTCACTCTCTCTATCTCTCACTCCAACCTCTAATAAATCCCTCCCGGAATCAACTGTCTGACCGGAGTTGAGGTTCTTAGCTGGTGACTCAAACCATTCACTTCATGAGGAATTCTTCCTCACAATGACACTATACCATCTTATTCAGACCCATGACGACGAGCCGCTCAGGAGGGAAACAAAGATGGCGTCTGTTCAAAAGATAGTATGTTACTGTATGTTTATATGAATGTTTGTTAGGGTTTTTATTACAGTTTGAAACCAGGTTTTGAAGGTTCATTAAAGATTAAATGTTAGACTGTATTGTGATTGTGTTTCCTCTGTTCGATAAATGTCCATTTAAAGTTGGTTGCTTTGTTCATATTAGGTTTACTCTGTATGTACAAGTGAAAGTCCGTCAGACACCGGTGATACAGTCTGTTTTTTTTAGGATTTGTCCCAAAACATTTTATGATTTGTGCACAGCAAATTTGCTTTTATGTAATTAAATAAACTTTTTAAAAGTCAGTTTTAATTTGAAAGAAAATGGATTAACGAGATATTTTGGGGGAACATGTTATAAATTGCAGAATGAACTTTTTCGGAAAAATGCAGATTTTAATTGTGAAAATAGTACTAGTAAAAGATGCTTTGAAATACACATGTCCTATTAGTCAAAGTTGAGTGCAAGTAAATTATGTTTACATGTTTCATTTTTTGTTTGTTACTTTAATATTCACCTTTTCAACAAGTAGGACAAGCATCAGTAAAATCCAAACGCAATTAATTTCGTCCTTTCTGGACTACTGTGAAAACAGGGCAGTACAAAATGGCCGCCTCTGCCTGGAGGCCCTGCTCCTCATGTGTGGGTGTGGGGGCCAAAATATATGAGGGCTCATTCTAAAGTTATAAAAACAACAACTTCCAGGTGAGTCTACATCCGTTCAATTAATCATATTCCATATATACCGATACATTTTTAAATATTACCCCCTTTATCCCACACAAAGGCCCTGTTGCTACGAAGACCATTTCCCTCCAGTTTGGTTGCTAAGAAGTCAGTGGACCAATGATGCACCTCTACGTCATCAACAGGCGCCCGAACAGCGGAAGAAAACAAACCAAACGTGACGTGGGTGGCATATCGCAGCCCGGAGGACCGGAGAAACAGGTTTAAACTTGTGCACAGACTCCCCGGGACGCTGCGATTATAAATTAATGTAATTCGCAAGTTAAGTGAAATATTTAGAATTAGTATTTATGTGCTAAGTTCGCGAATATTTACCGTAAGCTAGCAGCTAACGCCAGCGGGAGGAATTGCCGCCTTTTGGATGAAAAGGACGTAAAAGTGGGGAATAAAATGGAGAAAGAGCGCGACACGGTGGAAAATGGCTCTCCGGGTAATTAAATGATCATTATTTACAACTGAGGATGTAACAGTGTCGGAGCCAAGTTAACGACAAAGACGGGGAGGAGATTACTCTGCTTATACCCAATGATATTGAATGTATATACGACTTATAGAAATAGTTTTTTCATGCTAGTAATATCTCTTTCATAGACTCAATACAATACAAATACTTGCTCCTGTTATGACACTATATCTTATCCGGACCCATTAAAGGTCCAGTGTGTAAGATTTAGGTGAAATTATTGTTTGTTGTCATTGCTGTATGTTTTCACAGTAGCCTGGAATGGACACAACAGTTGTAGTCTCGGTTTGCATGTGTACAGTAGATCAGGAGTACAGAGCTTGATACACTGTTTAGTCTTTCCCCAAATTGAGAGGGGGGGACTGGGTTGGTTGTGTGTGTCGGGCCCCCTGCCTGGCTGGAGCCTCCATCCCAGCAGGGCCCATAAGTAGCCCTGCTAAAAAAGACACCAAACGAGGGCATGGTGAACAGTTCTTTCTGTGAAATATAAAGGCAACATCAAAGGTACGCAAGAACGGACATAAAAGGCACGGAGCTCGGAGAGGAAGGGATAAGTGAGGAATATTCACATGCAACCTGCGACTTCAACACTAGATGTCTCTATCTTGGAGATAGATGATCGCTCCAGAGTTATCTGTGAAATATGCATCTCGTATCAGTAACATGAGGGAACAATGAAAAATGACAATAGTCACCACACAACTAAAAGTGAACGAAAAGGAACAAAGTATTTCGTGACATCTGGTGGTGAGGATAGATTTTAATCAGACTGACCTTGTCTCCTCACATGTCCAACTTGAACAATGTTGAACTTGTGTGTTTATTCCAGCTGTGGCCTCTGATCACTCCTCTGACGATGAGCCGCCCATCACCAAGACAACAATCGCAGCGTCTGTGAACACAACCCAAAAGAAGGAAAACATGTCATCCAGTTCTAATGCATCGTCTGAGGCAGAGTCCGATCACTCCTCTGACGATGAGCCGCTCGTCAAGAAAAACACAAAGACTAAGACACCAGAGACACAAGCAAACACATCCAATACTCCAAATAACACTGGTAGAACAGCACCACCTTTTTTATGTATTTATAAACAATATCATGGATGTGTCTGGGGTGATATCTTACTTTTTTTTCACAGATTTAAACGCAGACGACAACGAGCCTCTGAGTCAAATTGCTGATGCTGCAAAGAAGCCTCCCTCAACACCTCCGAAAGGATCCAAGTGTCTACGAGTGTCTTTTGCCAAAAAAACAGGGGAAAAAGAAAATAAGGCCACAGGTGAGAACGTCAGCGCTTGTTTGTAACAGGTATTGTTTGGGAAGTGAAAGTAAGTTACGAATGTCTCTTTACGTCTCCTCCAGCTGCAGCTCCCAGTCACTCAAAACCGGCACCTTTGAAGAACACAGAGAAGAAGAAAAACACATCAGGTGCTAATGAACCTAAAACGACCGACCAAGGTACCAATTAACGCAACCACCAGTTGTTTTTTTACTCTTGTTTACATTTTCTCTGTTTCTAACAGTTTTGTCTGTTTGAACACAGATGACAGTTCTGACGATGAGCCTGTGAGTAAAATCGCCAAAGCGTCCAAAGGTGGTAAGAAGCCTCCCCCTGCACTTCCCTATACAATAGGTGAGATCATCGTCTGTGCATGAATCTGCAGCACCAACGACCTCTGTAAGATGAAGTGTATCTCCTCCTGTCGTAGTGCCGGGAGAGGAAGACTGCTTGGATGACGATCCGTCACGAGTCGTCACGTCACAAATAAGACTGACTTTTGGCGGCAAAACACCAAAGAAAACCACGAAATCCAGCTGTAATCCCAAAAATATGCCCGCAGGTGAGAACGTCAACTCTCGCTTGTAACAATATTTTTTGGGACGTGAAAATAAGTTAATAATGTCGGTTTACGTCTCCTCCAGCTGAAACTTCTGATGACTCCTCTGACGAGGAGCCGCTCGTCAAGAAGAAAAAAGTGTCTTTTGCCAAGAAACCAGAGGAAAAAGAAAACCAGACGGCAGGTGAGAACATCGACACTTGTTAGTATTGATCTTTTTTGCAAAGTGAAAAGAAGTTTAAAATGTCTGTTGACGTCTCCGCCAGCTGCAGCTTCTGATAACTCAAAACCGGCACCTTCCAAGAAAACAGAGAAGAAAACCACATCAGATGCTAATGAGCCCAAAAAGAACACGGGTAGTTACATCACCATGACAACATCAGTTTGTTTGGATTTGTTTAGATTGTCTCTGTTTTTAACACTTTTGTCTGTTTGAACACAGATGACAGCTCTGACGATGAGCCTCTGAGAAAAATCGCGTCCAAATCTGCAAAGAAGCCGTTCACAGCGTCTCCAAAGAAATCAAAGGAAATAGGTAGATTGCTCTCTCTACATCGGGCTTGTCCAAACTCTGGCCCATGGTCCATTTTCTAGTTGATCCTTTTTATTTAGTAACCCCACAGCATCAATGTAAGAAGACGACATTAGAAACAACAATGTTGTGAATGTGCCCGTTTACATCCTCTTCTGTTCAAGCCTCCGATCTCTCCTCTGATGACGAGCCGCTCATCAAGAAGAAAACAAAGTTGGCGTCTGTTAAGAAAACAGAAAAAACCGCAGGTGAGCACATCAGCAAATGTCGTGTGATGTTTTCTCTCCATGAACCTGCAGCAGTAAAATTTGTGGGAATTTTAAAAGAAAGAAGAAAAAAACCCCACCTGTGCACGTCTCCTCCAGCTGTGGCCTCTGATCTCTCCTCTGACGATGAGCCGCTCATTAGGAAGAAGACAAAATCCACACCTGCCAAAGAGCCAGAGAGTAAAGAAAACAAAGCATCCAAATCTAACGCCGCCAATAACAGCAACAACAACACAGGTAGATACCTAACTGATTTGTAGCTTCAGATTTTGTTACTGTATACAAACCTTTTCACTATTTGAACACAGACGACAGCTCAGACAACGAGCCCCTGAGCAAAATCGCCACAGTGTCCAAAACTGCAAAGAAACCTTTTTCAGCGCCTCCGAAAAAAGCAGAGAGAAAAGGTGAGGCGGTTTTAAAAGACTGTGCCACGTTGCGAAAATGGATTAATCGCTGAATTCACACGTTTACATTTCCTTCCGTTGCAGTGTCCGATGACTCCTCGGGTGACGAGCCGCTCATCAAGAAGAAAACAAAGATGGCGTCCGCGAAGAAAGCAGAGAAAAAAGAAAACAAGTCATCCAAACATGATGATGACGACGATGATGATGAAGACGAGCCTCTGAGTGCGATCGCCAACAAACGTCAATCCACACGTCCGAGGCGGAAAATCACGCCCACAAGATCACGCCCGGCGATAAAATCCAAAAGACAGGCAGCGAGGAAACAAGGTGAGACGCGCGGAGATACGCAGAGTGTTTTCTTGGACGAGCAGGAATTATAAAATATTATCATTGTTTCCAAGTGAAGTATGCTGAGTCAGCGAGTGACAGCTTTGATGACGAACCGCTGGTGACACTAAAGCAGAGGAAGACCAAGGCGCCATCAACAAACAAAAAACATACAAAAGCTAAAGGTATATTGCGACTTATTAGACTACATCTTGAAGTCTTTCATTGTAATGGACTTTTTTACTTTCAACCCTCAGACAGCAGCTCTGACCACAACGACGACGACGACGACGAGCCCCTGATGAACCTCGTCGCCAAAAAGAAGGAACCAGCAAAGAAAGGCAGCCCAGCAAAAAAGAAACAAGGTACTTCAGCAGTGTTTGTTTAGAGCATGAGTGAAACATTAAAGATGAATATGCTTTCACCCGCTGAAACTCATGATGCCGTTGTTGGGCAGAACTGACGGACGAAAGCTCCGACGACGAACCCTTGATAAACGCAGGTGGAAAAAAGAAAAGCAAAACACAAGCTCCGGCTCCGAAGAAGAGGAACGCAGCTTCCACAACGCAGCCGAGACGGAAGCAGGAGTCAGGTAAAGACAAGCCGCCATTTTGACAGGAAGTAGCAGGTAAACACAGATGCTACTCTGTCATATTTAGGTCCAGAGCGATAATGAATGTGATTCCTGTGTTTATCTGCGAGTTCTCAGCAAAATGGCAGCTGTGAAAATAGACTATTATGCTCATTTGGTTTAGCTGCTCTTTAGCAACTGCCTATTTTTAGGTTCTGTAAACGCCTCAACATTTTGCATTGGGCCTTTAACAGATACATTTTGTGTTGAGTATTATATTACATGTTAATTTTTGTATTCTTGGGTTAAACAAAGAACATATTTCAGGCCTGTAAATGAAAAGTGTTAGCATGCTAGTTAGCGTCTGGGTTTAAAAGTCTGATCAGCTCAGTGGTAGTTCATGCAGCGTGAATGCATGAGGTTGTGGGTTTGATCCCCAGCCTCCACCTACTCTCAGATGTATGGAATTTTTGTAAATCTTTTAACGATGATATTTTAACGCAATTCTACAAAACTGATTTTTTGTGTTTTGATCCATTTGGATCACATCTTTGTTGCATTGTTGTTTTTTCCCCAGCGTTGTCAGAGACCACGCCCTCCATCAAAGAGGCTCGACACCCTCTCGTCACCAAAATGATTAGAATAGAGCTGGAGAGGTGTGACCATGAGGACGATGATGGACCATCGGGATCAGGTACTGACCACACAGAAGATAACGCCCATGTTGTTAATCTGATCTCTGAACCAAATGTGATATTCTTCTTTATCTCCAATACAAAACAGGAGAGAAGGGCTCAAAGTACACGTCAGAGGAATCGTCAGAGGAGTGAGGCCGATACCTTGCCAGTGGAAAGCTGCTTCCCAGTCTAAAGAGTCAGGGTTGAGAAGGTTCTTAATCTCGTGGAGAGACAACTCCTTAACACAGATTACACAGTATGATGTTACTGTATGTTTGTATATGAATGTTTGTAAAAGTGTTTTTATCACAGTTTGGGACCAGGTTTTACAGGTTCATGAAAGATGAACTGTCACATTATAAATATATATTGTCCTATTTGTTCCTTTGTGTTGCTTCGGCCGTTTCCTCCGTTTAATAGATTTGTTGCTTTGTTCATATTAGGTTTAGTCTGTATGTGCTAGTGAAAGTCTGTCAGACACCGGTGATACAGTCAGTAGTTTTTTTTAGTGTCGTGAGGATTTGTCCCAAAACATTTGATGATCCCTGCACAGCAATTTCATTTGCTATTATCAAATTAACCTTTTAAAAGTCAAGAATAATAATCAGAATAGATTTAAATTGTGAAAGTAATGATACTACTAAAAGATGCTCAGAAATACACATTTTTACAAAGTTACTTTCATTTGGCATACATTTGTTGACAGGGTTGTTTGACATGTTTGTCAATTCTTTTGTATGGGACCCATTTCAGTGTTTTCCGTGTCAACATGGGATACATATTATTGCCATTTTTTTCAGTAAAAATATATATGAAACAATGTAATGTGTCTTCTGTGTTAACATGATGGTGCTACTCGGGCCTGGTTAGGAAACTGTGGGACACATGATGTAAAATGGAACCTCCTTACAAAAAAAGGTGCTTTTTTCCCCACTTTAGATATTCATATTAAATAACATACATATTAAAATCCAAAAGTAAAGCTTGTGTCTTGTGTAAACATCCTTTTAATACAATCCGGCATTGTTTTGGAGACACTAGGCCAAATGACACTCATGGCAATTCACCAAAGCAAAACCATTCATTTGATAACACCGAAATAAATGAAAAATACAAAAATAATCGAGACAACAAAACATACTAAACATCAGTCTCTGCATGTGGTACGTATTATTCTATGCTTAAAGTTATGACATTGAAGCCAATGGAAAAAAACATCCTTTTTTCGAATTAAACTATTAATATACAATGAAAACAATATAAGATTCAGCAATTGTTCAAGTCTTCCGTGTTCACATTGGAATACTACAATTCGGCATATGCATGTAGACCTGACATAATAATACATGGAAGCTAATCAAGTTTTTTCAGTTGAGGTATAAAACATTTAGAGGACGCCGCCACTGGATCCGGAAACGAGCACCGCGGTGTCACCGATAACAACTTCCGCTTAGTCACCAGGCAGCTGCAGCAGCAGTATCTTTAAGTTCCTACTTCCTCTGTAAACATCATCACATTAAACCACAGCGTGCCTCCGATGTTAGTTTCTATTCTACTGCAGGAGAAGTCCAGCGGGAGCAGGACCGGAGCTTTAACCGGGCCTGTCATCACCTGCCCGCCGCCCCAAGCAGCACTGGAGTACCGGTGTTGATGCCTGGGGTTAGCTTCGATGCTAGTTGCTAGTTAGCTAGCATGCTGCTGTGCTGCCTTTACACACCACACAACTCTGCTCAGATTAACATTCGTCATGACTGAGTTAAGATGTCGGAAAACGGAGCCCATGGAGGGAGACGGAGGAGAAGGAGAGGGGACGCAGACTGAGCCAGAACCGGAAACTGGAGGCAAGTGAGGCCAAATTAGCAGTTGGCTAACTGGGTGTTAGCATATGGTGCAGAAACCAGGTCTAACAGAGAAACCTGAAGGAGTAGCTCAAATGGCGGACCTCTACAACGTCACATCACTCTATGATCCCTAGTCTAGTGTAATTTCTTCACAACAATGTAAAAATAAAGTCGACCTGTTGATGAGGGTGTGTGGCTGTCCTGTGCTGTGACTCCTGCACAGGTGTGGATGATGGATCCAGAGGTGGAGCAGGCGATGACCCGCAGCAGAACAACAAAGCAGGTGATGAAGACAATGGTGTCCTACATAAAGAAGAAGAAGAAGAAGAAGCAAACAAACCTGCCGCATCGCAGAAAAGAACCAGGCGTTTCTTTACGTGTGAGTAACACTAACAAGTGTCAGCGTGTAAGATTTAGTGACACCGAGTGGTGAAGTTGCATGTGGCAGTTGGACACCATCGCCCCAGCCTTCCCCTCCACTCACCTCAACTCGAGTGTCATGTCCATTGAGAGACTCGTGTTTACATGCGTCTGTGCAGCCGGACTCAAGGTGTCGCCTCCATTGAACAAGTAAACCTCCACCGATCCACAAGCTCTCGTATTCATTCCTACACTGGAAGGAAAACGAAGAAAACCCCGAGTAGTTTGGCTTGTACACAGCAGTCAGCTTGTTCAGCAGCACACCTGCAGGGGGATTGTTGATTAGCTTCTTCTCTACCTGCACCTCACCCACGTCAAATACCACCTACTGCCACCTACTGGGGAAACGAGGGAGATACAGCAAAAATGCACCTTACACGGGTCTTGCTTGAATCCTTATTTACTTGTCAACATGACATAACGGTGAGCATTTCCGCTCCCCAGCCGCTTTCCTGCAGCGCCTGGTGAGAGTGTTCTTCGGCTGCCTGGCAGCGGTGGCCTGTGGGATGCTCTACGCTCTCTATCTCTCCACCTATCACGACAGGAAGTTCTGGTTTTCCACGCGACAGGTGCGCGACCTTCATTTTGTCAACGTCTCAACCCTCCCCATCATTTCATATCATTTTCTTATCGTCTCCTCAAATGAACCTCTGCATGTGACACAGGAGCTGGAACGTGAAATCACCTTCCAGGGAGGAAGTGGACTCTACTATTACTACTACAAGCACATGCTGGCGGCGCCGTCGTTTGAAAGAGGTCCGTGAGATTTCGACCTCTTAGCGAGGAAACTTCGATGAAAGCCTCACTTCCTGTTTTGCTTCCGCAGGGTTTATTGAGCTGATATTCGACAACAGGACCGTTTCAGGTCAAACCATTAACGCAGTGGAGCGACTGTTTCTGTACCCGGAGCTCGTCACCAGCTTCCTGTACAGAGTGACGGGGAGTCAGGTGGGTCCTTTAACTCTTTGCTGGAGCCCCACGGTCTGTCTGAACGCCCTCATCCCAGATGTTCGCCTCCCCGTGTCTCCAGGACATCGTGGAGCCCATCTACTTCTACGTGGGCGCAGTGTTCGGCCTCCAGGCCGTGTACGTCACCGCCCTGTTTGTGTGCAGCTGGGTGATGAGCGGTACGTGGGTGGCAGGCATGTTGGCTGTGGCCTGGTACGTGATCAACAGGTGAGATGATGTGTGTCACTAAACCACAAGTGAACTGGAGCGTTGATGCTTTTATTGTGAAATCTCCGTCTCAGTGGTGAAGCAGGATTTCCTTTTTTGAGACGTTCCCTTGCAAAGTTCTTCAGGTTATTGGACTCTCTGTAGTTTTCTGTGACATGAACGTGATGCAGCAGGACGTTCTCATGTCAGATGTGTTCACAGCTGCCACAAGCCCCTCCTTCTAACTCCTCCCACTTCCTGGTTCACCCAAAACAAGGCAAAGTGGCGGGGCCCTCCCCCACCGCTGGGGGTGGGCCCATGGTGCTGTTGCAGCATCCACAGAACGTCGGCGGCCCAGGTGTCACTCAAGGGGCCACGCCCCTTAATTCCGCACAATTTCAAACCTGGATAGAATGAAAATAAGCCCCGCCCCTCATACCGTTGTCACAGGAAAACATTTGACTGAAAGTGTAGTTTGTACCAGGTTTTAAACATGTTTCATTCACCTCTAAAGTTGACCCTTTTAACATTGGAGTCTATGGGGATCCACTTACCTGTGGAGTCAGCCTCAAGTGGCCACTCTGTGAACTGCAAGTGGTCAGGGAAAATGGTCCTCAGGTGACCGTGGGAGAAAGTCTGGAGCCTCTGACTTGGACATTTGTCTTCACACATGCACCAACTCCAAAGACCAGGGAATGTCAAGAGATCAGTGCATGTCTGAGAACAGCCCCTCACTTCTCCTCCGGCTCCGCCCACAGACCAGACACCACCAAAGTGGACCACACCATCCCACTGCGGGACAACTGGGCTCTGCCCTACTTCTCCTGTCAGGTGGCAGCTCTGACCGGGTTCCTGAGTAAGAACATCAGCTCTGCCACCGAGGTGAGGTTCCCCCCATGACTCGTCTTCAAGTCCTGTTCTCCAGCGTCACTGAGGCGGAACCGAACTCTGTTTACATCTGCAGATGTTCTGCTATCTCACGATGAGCGCCACCACCTTCACCTTCCTGCTGGTGTGGGAACACAGCCACTACGTGCTCTTCGTCCAAGGCCTCTGTCTTTTACTGCTGGACTCCTTCGACCTGGTGCCGCCACGGAAGGTAACCGCTGCATCTCTCTCAGCCTCCATGTTTTTTTCCGTATGGTTTCCTCATGATTGAAAACCTCTCCTTCATCCCCTTCATCACAGATGGCCGACATCCACAAAGTTTACCTCAGCTCCTTGCTCCTGGCGTACCTCTTCCAGTTTCAGAACCCCGCCCTCCTCAGCTCCCCGCTGCTCAGCCTCCTGATTGGCTCAGTGCTGGCGAGGTACTTCCAGGTAGAGTTAGCTCCTCCCTCACCACAGAGTCCTGCCGAACGAACACAACAAACACCCCACACGTTAGTGTCAACTCCATTTTCTGTACATCTCATTTAAAAATTATTTTCTGTGGTTGCGTCTCAGCAAAAGATGAAGATGGGCCCCCTAGTGGCCAGAGTGATGAAGCTCTTCTTACATTTCCACCTGGTGTTTACCACAGGGATCACCTTCAGTTATCTCATCAAGGTAAAACCACAAATACAGTCAAATATATATATATATGTATATATATATATATAGTTAAATGTTCATAATATTTTCCATTCTCAGAAACTTTTACCCGTCAGAGAAGGCGACTTCATATTGAAGTTCCTCGAAGTAAAGTTTGGCCTCAACACGACAACGTAAGTCTCGTTCAACACCACCTTCTTAATCTGTATCATTTGATCAATTTCAAATCCAACACACACGTTCCTCCTCTTTCTGTCAGCGACTTCGTCACCAACTTCCTCCTGTGCCAAGAGAGTTTCCAGAGCCCCGGTCAGGATTTGTTCCTGCGACTGACGCAGGCCTCAGTACTTCCTTTTTACTTCCTGGTGCTCACCGTGTGTTTCCTGTCCACGCTGCAGACCATCTACAGACGACTCAGGTCCCAGCCTTTGAACACCTTTTCTTTCTGTCAGCTTATCGGTGCATTACTGCCCCCTTCTGGAGGAGAGTATGGATTACAACACACTGCTCTGAAACGGGAATGTGACCAGACAGGGAGCTGCGTCTGTGATTCATTTCTTCTATAGGTTGAAAAGTGCAACAAAGGAAATCTGTCTAACATCGCCCTCACAAGTCTAACAAAAAAATGTGATCGCTAATTTAAGACTTCTTAAGGCTAATTAGGTCTTCGTTTTAAACTAAAGAATTGAATGACTTTTACAACTTTTTGAGGATTCTCGGGAACCCCGCGAAAGGCAAGAGATTATATATTTTTATAGTCGACATCATCTCGCTGTTGTGTTTGTTTTTTTTTTGCGCAGCGGTGAGCCGATAAAAAACGACCTCCGACTCGAGGACGGACAGATCGGAGAGCAGCCGGAGGTCGTCTATCACGTCTTTCACTCGCTGCTGTTCGGAGGCCTGACTCTGCTGTTCGACGGGTCAGTCTGAGTTTGAACACAAAATCGACCGTTTCACACACGTGTTTACGGTGAACAAGCTGAAGTTCCCCTTGTTCTTGTTTCTGTGTTCACGCAGGACGAAGTATCTGTGGACGCCGTACGTCTGCATGTTCACAGCCTTTGGGGTTTGTTCCCCGGATCTGTGGATGACTGTTTTTAAATGGCTCAGACTCAAGTCCATTCATCCCGTGGTGCTGGTGAGTGACATCTCACCCACCAAACACACTTACTGTGCTTTAAAAAAAATAAAAAAATAAAAGTGCATTAAATGTACTTTGAAATCCAAATGAAATCCTGTTTCCTCGGCCACTTCAATCCACAGTCTCTGATCCTGAGCACAGCTGTTCCCACCATCATTGGATTCAGTTTATGGAGAGAGGTGAGCTCCTCCTCTCTCCTCCTTTCATCCACCCGAAACACCGAACAAGTGTAATCCCTCGTCCTCTGTGTACTTGTACTCCCCTGTATCGCAGTACTGCCCCCGGGTCTTGGCCGATCTGGCCGAGCTGCAGGAGTTTTACGAGCCCGACACGGTGGAGCTGATGAGCTGGATCCGGTGAGAAAAGGAGGCGGGTTCAGAAGTGAGCAGAGCCATGATGGGACCGTACTATGACGTCATCTTTACCTTTGCTCCTCCTCCTCCTCCTCCTCCTCCTCCAGGTCCCAGGCTCCAGTGGCGGCTGTGTTCGCAGGAAGTCCTCAGCTCCTGGGAACAGTGAAGCTGTGCTCAGGATCGGCCGTGACCAGTTTGCCTCTTTACTCCGACATCAGCCTGCTGAAGAGGACTGAGGATGTGAGTGACGAAGGATGGGATTCTTTCGAATGACATCTGCATTTAAATCAATGTTTACCCTTTTGTCTGGACCCGTAGACCTACCAGGTGTACGCCATGAGGTCTGCGGAGGACGTCTACAAGATCCTGACGTCTCACAAGACAAACTACGTGATCGTAGAGGAGTCCATCTGCACCGAGCTCAGTCTGAACAAAGGCTGTCGGATCAAAGACCTGCTGGACATCGCTAATGGACATGTGAGTGTTTTGTAACCAGGAAGTAGGAGGAGTCAGTGGTATGTTTGATTAGAAACTCCTCCTACAGACACAGAACCAGCACCACCCACAAAAGAACAGGAAAGTAAAGCACGTAAAAAGCGAGTGTCCCACATCCCAATACTTCTCCTCCAGTGTGATGTGATCTCATTTAGTGTTGGTTTCAGTTTTTAAAAAGTCACACCATGTCACTCTTGACCCTGCGTGTCCTCTTGTGGTGTTCAGGTCGTCTACGACAAAGGAGAGATCTACTCCTTCTCCAAACACGGACGATTCTGCCACGAGATTAAAATGAACTACTCGCCCTACACCAACTACTTCACCAGGGTTTTCTGGAACCGCTCGTACCACGTGTACAAAGTCAACTCAGTCATCTCCTTCCAGTACTGACAGCGGCTGCTCGCCTCCCGCTGACACTCGGCTGAGCCTGGCTCCTCCCCCTTTTTTTTTCTCCTCCTCCCCTCTGGCGTTTTCCCGTCGGACGCCCCGGACGTTTTCTGACCTGCCGAGGAGAGGCGGCGTTCGGCTCTGGCCAGCAGGGGTCAGCTGACCGTCACTGTACCTGCTGAAGTTGGAATGTGCCATACCGCCGGTCACTGCACCGTGATCTGTCGCTGCGGTGGAAGTGACGTGGAAGTGGATTACGGAGAAAGCAGATCATCTGAGAGTCTTCATCTGGTGTTTGCCACTTCCAGATCTGCTTCGAGTTTGTCGGTTACTCTTTTCGATTTGTTTCCCGCTGTCATACCGTGTCGTTTTTGTATTGTGTCTTAATTATGTCATGGACTCATCATGTTTGCCTTGTTGCTCCAAGAGGGAAAAAAAAAGTGTTTTCACGAAGACCACATCAAAACAAATGGATACAAAGTGAACTATGCACAGAGGTATTGGTATGATGTTATGACCCGGTTTAGAGATTCGACTCTGATTGCACACGAAGATGAATCTGAGCGAGTGGAGATGACATCTTACTGGCAATCACAGGAATGTTTCATCAACTCTGCCTTTGTCTCCTCTTTATGATACTCATGCAGGACATGTGTATGTTTGTGTCCTTACGAAAAAACGAACGGAGCATTTAACGAGGAACTTTGAGGGAAAGGATTCACGTGCCTAGTCTGAGGAGAGTTGTCGTTTTCAAAGATTAAACTTCATCACATGTTGACTGAACGACCTGAACGTTCGCACCGGGTGGAATCCGCCTCATCATGATGCCTTATCTTCCCCCGGTGGAATCTGGTCGCGTTCCACGCGTAAACATGACCAAACATTTATCATCAGCGACGCTGCACCGGCCCTGTTAACTGGAGGGGAGAGGACGGCCCTGCCCTGCAGCCTTTGATGAGGGTGTATGGTGATGAAAGGCCGGAACCGCCCACGGTTCAAAGGCACACTACTGATGACTGGCTGCTGGCACCGCTCGGCCAGCTCGTGTTTGTAAGTGAGAACTGGTTCTCAAACATTGTACCGGGTCAAATAAAGGTCAATAATGATGATGATGATGATGATGATTAGTCCCCAGAATGACCCCCCCCCCCCCCCCCCCCCGGCGCCACCATGTTGCTGAGCTATTGCTTGAGTGTGAACATCTCCCATCCCACTCGTAACGTCAGGACAAACCTCACGTGAGTCTATTCCACCAATCGGCACCATGGACAGTGTTTTAATATCACGTCCTGTGTTTCATGATTCTTTTGATTTCACTCTTCAGACTCATATCCTGACAATATGAAAACACCAAGAGGTAAAATATTACCAAACAAAGGAGAATAAAATATTTTTTTTTGCATATTCATGTTCATTCAAACGTTTTCTCGTGTTATTCTCCAATAGATTTAAACGGATTATATGTCATTTGGAAATGTTCACTATGTAGATGCAGATTTTTGAAAAATGACATCTCGTCAAAAGTCAGATGAAAATATTGCTAGGATTAATTCCCCCCCAATTTTTTCCCCCAAATTTGATTTCAGTGTGTGTCAACGTGTTTCAAAACAATCACAATTAAAAATGAAAATCCTGAAAAAAAACTAAAAGATTTCTAATTTTATTTATTACTGAGAATGAAATTATTTCCCATAAAACTAAAGATTCAAAAGTTTTTTTTAAAATAATTTTTGAGGCGGTTGAATATTTTTTAAATTAATTTAGAAACACTATAAATATGGGCAAATATGGCGCCGTGTGTGTCTGGTGTCTCCCTGGCGACGCAGCGGAACCGGAAGTGAGGCGTAGAGATGTCGAGGCGCAGAATGAACTATGTGAGAACCAAACAGACCGTGTAGCGGTTCCACCTTTTTAACTCTGACACTTTTATCCACTTTTACCCCCTCTGTCCTTCCTCTTGTTCTGTCAGACCCGTTCAGGTAAGACATTCCGTCTGTTTGCGCGCGGGCCGGGCTGTGGACTTTGGCTAGTTAGCTGATGCATTAGCTTCAAACTGTTAGCTTCAGACACAACAGAGAGAGGAGGGCGCGCTCGATTAATGTACAGGCGCAGCCACAAACGTCTCATGACGGTCACACCCACACACAATTACCGAGTCCCCGCCCAGCGGGGACGTCGTGTGAATAACATCAAAGCTACACAGGTCATAGCATGATACTATGCACAAGCATAAGGCTAACGACCAGTATTATTGTTGATATTTACTGTATTTTGCTTAGTTTGTAAACAGTAAGATCTTTCTATCAAATACATCACATATTCACTTTAAAGGGCCAAAGTTGACTGAACTAATAGACATAGTAATTACATTGAACTGTTGAGTGTGTTATCTATTCCCTGCTATTCTATATATGTGTGTGTGTGTGTATATATTTTGTGTAGATATATATATATATATATATATATATATATGTATATATATGAATGCTCAATAGGCTCCAGATTAGGGCAACACACCAACTACCTCCTTAATAACGAGTCAATCATTTTCAATAATTGGTCTATGATTGATTGAATAAATAAATTGCCCACATCTTTTTTTTTTTACAGTGTAAAAATCACATTAAAATGCAAAGATGTGGAGCTTTGGATTGTGTGTACTTGGGGCTAATATGTGAAACTCTTTAATGTATAATGATTATTGTGTATTTTATATCCATATGTAAATTAACATTGTCCTGATGCAAGATGATAAATATATTGGCAACAAATATCAACATTTAGTTGTAATTTACACTAACGACAGATTATGGTGATTTTCCTGGTGCGAAGGCGAATCTCGGAAGATCAAAACACGACGTCAGGGTGATCTGTGCGATTCCCTGTTTCAGTGAGTGGAGAGCAAAGAAGTCACTTCCTCACTTGTCTCGGTGTCTCCACCAGGGCAGGATGAGTGTGGAGGCAGCAGATCGAGTGGCGGCGGTGACCAGCGGTCGGCCCAGCACGCCGCTGCAGACGTCATGGTTCGAGTTCCTCCTGGACGGCAGCCTGCTGGAGAGACACCTGCAGAAGTCAAACCCAGGTCCGCTCTCACGCTCCCGCCCGTCGTTATTGTTGTGGTATCAAAC
Organism: Chascanopsetta lugubris; assembly: GCA_016785325.1. Lineage (NCBI taxonomy): Eukaryota > Metazoa > Chordata > Actinopteri > Pleuronectiformes > Bothidae > Chascanopsetta > Chascanopsetta lugubris. The sequence continues at coordinate 9,730 of JAFBJT010110583.1, read as the reverse complement.
AGTGCGTCACCTGGCCTCTCCTCCCACAGATCCTTTACCGGCGCAGCTCATCGTCCAGTTCCTGGAGCAGTCGTCGAAGCCGTCTGTGAACGAGCAGAACCAAGTGCAGCCTCCTGTCGACAACCGCAGGAACCGCATGCTGAAGCTGCTGGCTCTGAAAGTAGCTGCACACACCAAGTGGGATCTGGAGGTTCTGGAGAAAGGGTGAGCTAACAGAGAGAGAGAGAGAGAGAGCCTGAGGATTGAAAGTTGCTTTCTTTGACCAAACCTCTCCTCCTCTCTTGCAGTTTGACCATCCCGGTGTTGAACATGCTGCTGAACGAGCTCCTGTGTGTGAGCAAAGTTCCAGCAGGGGTGAAACACGTGGACCTGGACCTGTCCACTCTGCCCCCCACCACGGCCATGGCCGTCATCATCTACAACCGCTGGTGAGGGAGAGAAGACGTCCGACACGTTCTCTTTGAAACTGTGAACGTCACGACAGAATGGTTTGGGTTTTGTTTTTTCCCACAGGGCCATTCGAACCATCGTGCTCAGCAGTTTCCCAGAGAAACAGACCAAACCAGGACCTCATCAGATGAACATGTACGTTCTGCCGCTTATGTGAGACTCAGTTACTGTAAAACAGGGGTGTCCACATTTCTTTAGACTTTGCTGTGGGCCAATAAAAAAAAAAAATGGGAGCATGGACCACAGTTGGACCGACCCCCGGTGGCCCCCCCCCCCCCCCCCCCCCGGACACCCCTCATGGTTGGGGCTCATGACAACATATTCACCCTTTACCCTCTGGTCCGACGCAGGCTGAGCATCGTGCAGCAGGAGAAAGAAATGACAGACAACATCCTGACTGTGGTGAGTTCAAATTCAGATTTTTCAAAAGGCAGAGTCTTTAAAAAAAACAAAAAAACTGCATACAAGAAAAGTGGACATGTGCCTCCTCGTCTCTGCAGCTGAAAGAGCAGGCCACAGACTCCATCAGTGTCCTGGAAGGAGCTCTGCAGCTGAAGAAAGACTTCTACGTCCACACCATGAGAACCCTGGACCTGCTGGCCGCTGACGCTGCTGCTAACGGAGAGACCGAGTCCTCCACCGCCGGCCTCTGCATCAGCGCCGACGAGCTGCACTGTCAGGTGGGAGGAGGAGGAGGACTCACCTTTATCCTGCTGGAACTTCTTTGTGTTACCGAGAGCGCATTTCTTCATTTGTGTTCCAGGTGCACTACGACTTGGGAGGCATCTTCTTCCAGCAGGGCTACACGGACCAGCCAGCGTTTGAGAAAGCTCGGGATCACTTCAGACAGACCAAGGAGCTGTTAAAGAAGGTAGATCCACCTGTGGCATCATGTATAACTTACTCTGTAGAGTCCGCACATGTTATATGTATAAAAAATATATAAAAAATATTAAAAAATGAATCTATTATTATTTATCTCTCAGCTGGATTCGACTGTTCACGTTCACCTGGATGAGAAGCGATTGGCCGGTTACTGGAACGCCTGCAGAGCTCTGACCGGCGACTGCGAGTCTGCGGATCCTCACACCGCAGCGTTCGACCACATCAACAGTCTGATCAGGGCGCGGGACCACCAGGTGGGAGCACGTCAGACGCCTCAGTGAAGTCAGGTCGGCGCAGCTGTCGCATCACGTGCGGTTTTCCCTCCTCCGTCCTCACAGGCCGTCATCGAATCCTTCATCAAGGACAACGTGAGTCGCAGTTTGCCAAACCACTTCAGACGCTCCGTTCTCAGAGAGTTCCTGTACAACGTCCAACAAGGGTGAGAGCGCAGGCCAGTGAACTCATCATGTTGTGGTCAAGTCTTTCGCACATTATGACTCTGGACACATTTCTTTTTTAAGGGAAACTGGGCTGGACGAGGTTTGCCACAAGCTGTGTGTCTGCAACGCCGTGCGCGACGCTCTGGAAGTGGACATGCTCAGTGTTCGATTCCAGCAGCTGCTCCTCAAACCCAGCAAACGGATTGTGGACTTCATTCTAGAGGTAGCTTCGACTTTGCTTAGTCAGGTGAACGCAAATCACCCGTGGTGTCAGTGAAAAGAACGGTCTCCGTCCTCCAGGTGTGCACACGCTCTCTGGAGAAGGAGCGTCCGTCCGAGACGTCCAGGAGGAACATGGCGACGTTCATGAAGTGAGCGCTGCACCGATGCATCCCCCGAGTGTCCACGTGCAGATTCAGATTCCCGTCTGAGTTCTGGGTGTCGTTGTTTCAGGACTCTGTGCGAGAGCCTGGAGGATCTGTCCCTGGTGTTCGTGGTGTCGTCCCATAAGCTCTTCATGGAGCTGCTGAGGGAGGAGGAGAGGAAGGTGCTGGTGGAGCAGATGAGGAAGCGCTCGGCCACCGTCAACCTCAGCGCCAAGCCTCTGCCGTCCTTCTACGACATTCCAGGTAGCTCACTCTGTCTCCGGGTCAAGTGCCCGCGGTGACGCGTCGCTGCTCTGTCGGCTGTGTGTAAAGCTTAACTCCTCCCACTTCCTGGCTCATCCAAAAAACGGGCAAAGAGGCGGAGCACAGGCAGAGCTGGCGCGGGCCCATGGGGCTGTTTCATCATCCATGGAACGTGCCTGGTCGGCCCAGGTGTCACTCAAGAGGCCACGCCCCTCAATTATGCTCAATTTCAAAGCTGGATAGAGTAAAAATAAGCGAGTGAGGAAAAAAAACAACAATTTGACCGAGACTTTAAACGTCACCTTTTTGAAGTTGAACATTTCAACATGCGAGTCTATGGGGACTGATTCGCTTTTGGAGCCAGCCCCAAGTGGCCACCCTGTGAACTGCAAGTCTTTCCGCTTCCATATTGGACTCGTCCATCAGTGACACGTTGCTGTTCCAGTGATGCATCGTAGTGTCTCTCCACAGCTTCGGCCAGTGTGATCATCGGGCAGCTGGAGCAGCAGCTCATCCTCACCCTGGAGCCGCGCAGGATCAGGCAGATCCTCATCGAACTGCACGGCATGGCCGAACGACCCTTCTGGAGGGTCAACAGCAAGGTCAGAGGTCAAAGGGGGGGGGGGGGGTCCGCTACGAAAGAATACAGTCGTCTTTTACACTGGTCTTCCAGGTCAGAGGTCAAAGGGGGGGGGGGGGTTCCGCTACGAAAGAATACAGTCGTCTTTTACACTGGTCTTCCTCCTGTTTACAGTGGGAGGTTCCTCCAGACTACATCAACGTGATCCTGGGGATCAAAGACAACCTGACCAAGGACCTGGTCTACATCCTCATGGCCAAAGGTCTCCACTGCATTTCCATAAAGGTGGGCCGGGATCTTCAGACCTCAAATGCGCGATGAAAGGCTGAGTTCTTACATTTGCCTCCTCCCGGGGTCTCAGGACTTTGCTCACGCACGCCAGCTCTTCTCCGCCTGCCTGGAGCTGGTCACCGAGTTCTCCCCCAAGCTGAGGCAGGTGATGCTGAACGAGATGCTGCTGCTGGAGGTGCGAGCGCACGAGTCCATGGCGGCCGAGGGCTGCAAGGAGCGGCCGCCGCCCGACCTGGTCAGCAGGGTCAGAGGTTACCTGGAGATGAGGATTCACGGTGAGTGGCTGTCGATTCCAAACTACTTCTGGCTCACATGGAAGTCGCACCGTACAAGTCGAGTTCCAGGCGGGGGCCGCGTTCCATTATACTTTTAGAATTTGCCGCAGGCCAATGAAAAGTCAACCGTAGTTGGGCCCCGGGCCACAGTTTGGACTCCTCCCCCCCCCCCCCCCCCCGAGGATTATCCGAACGCTCTTATTGTTGATACCACACACCAGCTGCGTACGAAGGATCTCGACATTCGACATTCGCTTTTTCAACTAAAGCGCGATGTTTCACTCGCCGATTGCGATGAAGGCTGATCATGTCCGTCCGCAGACCTGCCCCTGCGCCAGGTGGTGGGGGAGGAGTGTGTGGCCTTCATGTTAAACTGGCGAGAGAACGACTACCTGACCCTGCAGGTGCCCCAGTCGCTGGTCATGAACAACCCCTACATCAAGGTGAGTCCTGCACGTGACCACCAGGTGGTCCTCGGACGGTAAAGCATGGTTTACTAATGCGCGGTGAACCCGGTGCCGTCCCGTAGCTCGGTCAGCTCCTGGCGTCCACCTGCAAAGAGCTCCCAGGTCCTAAAGAGAGTCGGCGCACGGCCAAGGAGCTGTGGGACGTGGTGGTTCAGATCTGCAGCGTGTCTCTACAGCACAAGAGGAACAGCGACGGCAGAGTGGGTCTGATCAAACAGAGGGAGTCGTCCATGGGCATCTTACACAGGTGAACGCACACGTGTCGGCCGATGAGCCGCAAAGCGCCGAGGGACTTGGTCGCATTCTGATGTTTGCTTCTCTCTCTTCAGGAGCAAGTTCATCACGTTCATCAAGAAACTGCGAGTGAGTTGAAATTGGAGGAACGTAAACGGTTGAAATGGTAAAGTTATACAAGGGTTGAAAAGTCATTGATGCGTTGGTTCGTTCCTACAGGAGCCGCTGGTGCTGACAACCCTCATCTCACTCTTTGTGAGGCTCCACAGTATAGTCAGGGTACGTCCAGATTCAGATGGCTGTGCTTTCTGAGAACTGGTCTCTCACGCACACACACACACACACACACACACACACACACACACACACACACACACACACACACACACACACACACACACACACACACACACACACA
>JAFBJT010110582.1:48327-72609 GCA_016785325.1 Chascanopsetta lugubris | reverse complement strand
CAGCAATGTCATTTATACGTCTAGCAACAGTGTCATTGGACAGAGGGATACGCCGCCTTATATGATGCCAACAACGCTCGCTGCTTTACTGAAGTAGCAGTCACAAAGCGGGATGATTGTTGGCAATATTCGGCACGTTTTCGCTGAAAAAACTCAAGCGGCTTATCAGCGTGAATGGGGTGTAATGTCTTTAAGTGACGCCTTAATTTATTTTGCTTCATGCTGTCCGCTGCCAACATTTTTAGACACAGGAAGCACACCGGTCTTTCCTCGTCTCCCGCCGTAGTCACAGTGAAGCCAAGCGCTACATACGCTTCGTCATATTTCCTCCTCTTAGCTTTCGGGAGACTTAAGTTTGTCTCTTTATCTCCGTCTCTCTTCGCCTGTCTTCTCATCCCTGTTAAATATTTTTTCATGGTGTCACTTGAGGGTCTACTACACTTGGTGTCTACACTTCATACTTTGTGCTGTGTGCAAAGCGCGCATGCTCAGTGCAAACAAAACCCCTACACTACTGAGCCAATGCTCCCTGCGCACACTCTGCCAATGAGAGCGCCACTGCCCCCTAATGTAGTAGAGGTGCAAAAAGCATGTTCCCCGAGGTCAAACGCGCCCCCCTTGACGGAGCCTCGCGCCCCACTGGGGGGGGGGCACTATTTGAGAAGCACTGCTATAAGCCATATCTCTGAATGTGTGACAGGTATCGAACACGGTGGAAACCTTCCAAGACTTGTCCCTCCCCATTCCTGGAAAAGAGGACCTGGCAAAGCTCCACTCTTCCATCCACCAGAACCTTCCAGTCAAGACGGGCGTGTGTCCAGACACTTACGGCTCACAAGGCTGGATCACCTTCATCATGGACTCCATACGCCGGTCAGTGCATCGTGATGATCCAATACAGCCGAGGAAGACACCAGTGAATTTAGATACATCAAGTCAATTGATTGAATTCAAAATGGAATTTTGATCCCACCTAAGTCGAATCAGACTTGTTTCCCCGTTGTTTGTTTCGTTTTGACTTTGTCTGACGCTGTGTGACTGTACATCTGCAGGGTTCTGACAGAGTAAGTAGACAAGTGGAATCTTGACTCAGCCCTAATGTGGTGGAGGAGACCACACTTAAAGGCACGGAGGTTGCCATGTGTGATGCATGCGAGGGCTTGCAGACCTGCATGAGTGCTGCGATTCCACCAAACGACAAATACAATGCCAGGTGTTTTCTTTCATTCACCAACCTTCAGTCTGGGAGCTGGTCCAAGACCCAGTGGTTGGGGTGATTAAGTCGATTGAACAGGCACCTGAAGGGCTTGATCCAGTGCTTTCAGACAGGATTTGGGTGCTGAGTCATCAGATGACCCGGCAGGAATAATGTTGCATTTTTCAAGGCTGTGAAGATTTTGATAGCAGGATAGAAGATAAAGAGGCGATGCTTCCAAAAAAGCTTAAATGATTCCTGTGAAATTCTGAGGGATGGAACGTGACACAAGAAGAGATTCATTCAATTTTGGAGCAGCTCCAAGATTTCTTCCCCCCCCCCACCAAAATGGAAAAGTGTGGAGTTAGTGCGTCAGCTGTGGCGTAGGTACCATATTTTTATGACAGATCTCAGAAGAGATGAACTATTCCTTGGTGCATACCTGGTCCCTGTCATCTCCTTTTATTATATGAGATAGCAGGAGACACGCAGAGGCACGCTTTGGCAGGAACTCCTATTTCAGCTCTTCCAAGAAATCTAAACGTGATCAAAACAAAATATGCTCATCAGTGATTGTGGTGGGTTAGTTTCAAAGCTGATGCATTCATTGCTGTTTTCTGGGCTTCTAGAGTATATGTAGGGAATGAAATGGACGCGTTGACTCTGAATATGTTTTCCGAACATATTTTTGTCTGCCTGCTCCAGTGAACTCTGCAAAAGGACAGAGAATGAAAGAGTCACTTCAATAAGATGAAATGAGCAAAGACGAGATAAGCTTGTTCATTGTAATTGAATGCTCACAAATATAGAGTCTAAATCAAAGGAAATATCCATACTTACTCATATTGCCACTGAAAGGGCAAGAAATGAGTGGCATTGTCTTGTTGACATGTGGAAAAGGAAGATGTTCCCGTTACATCATTTCCTCGTGGGACCTATTGGCCGAGACTGTGGCATATGGAGGAACCTGGAGGAACATTATCAGAGAAATAGTTCATACACAAGCACATTTAACACACATATAAATATCGTTCCTCCTAAATATGTCCATTTGTGTTTGCACCAAATGTGAACTAGTAAATCTTTCCGTCATACTTAACCTCTCCACAAAATGTTCTGAAAACCAGTCGCATTGTTTTTGCGAATTCCTTCTCACAAAGGCATACAAACAGATGAAATCGTAACCTCAGTGGTTAGTCTGTGTCATTGTGCGTTTGAGCGCTCCAGGCAGCATCACTAATGAATGATTACGAGATGCTGACCCATGAGGTCATATCTATCATGTTTGATGACATGGAGGACGTCCTGCGGAGGAATGTCGCTGCTGCGATGACACTTGTTTTGTCTTTGAACAGATTCGTAGTCTCGTGTATTCCCAGTTGGTTCTGGGGTCCCATGGTGACACTGGAGGACTGTCTTGCTGCTTTCTTTGCTGCAGATGAACTCAAAGGTAAACGTGAATGTAAAACATGATGTTTTACAATCATGTATAATTTGTAAATGGCCCAGTTTACATTTACATTCATGGTTTTTGTTCTCAGGGGACAACATGTACAGCTGTGAGAGGTGCAAAAAGTAAGTGTTTTTATTCTCATATCCACATTAATGCTGAACAATTCTATACAAGGATATTTTACATTGACATTCAATCGTTTTCTATAGGTTGAGAAATGGTGTGAAATACTGCAAAGTGCTGCGACTTCCAGAGGTATGTTTCTCTCTATCTAATCAAATCTCTTTTCACAGACGGCCCCTCAAAGCATTCTTTTCTGTATATTTTCTTTCTGTGTGTAGATTCTGTGCATTCACCTGAAACGCTTCCGCCATGAGGTCATGTATTCGTTCAAGATTAACAGCCACGTGTCGTTCCCGTTGGAGGGCCTGGACATGCGACCCTTCCTGGCCAAAGAAAGCCCATCCCAAGTCACTACTTATGATCTGCTGTCGGTCATTTGTCACCACGGCACGGCAGGAAGTACGCGTCACGTTCTATACCGATAAACCGTTTACCTATTGCCTTATGTCTGAGAATGAGCAAACACATACTGAATGTTATCTCTTCATTTGTATTTCTGTATGCTCTGTCATGCTTACACTCTCTTTTCCTGCAGGCGGACACTACATAGCTTACTGTCAGAATGTGATCAATGGGCAGTGGTATGAGTTTGACGATCAGTATGTGACGGAGGTTCATGAGACGGTGGTGCAGAACGCAGAGGCCTATGTTTTGTTCTACAGGTGAGAAACTGGGGAAACGTGTCAAGGTTAACGTGTCAAGATGCATCCTGACTCATCCAATCACAAACTCCCAAATACTGAACATCCTGCACGAATCCACGGATCTGATCCCTCAGAGTCTATTGTTTACATGACGCACACATATTAGCCACATCAGTGTCTCAGGTGAGGGTCCACATTCCTAAGATCCTAAGAGGACCTCATCTACACAGCAGACATTGAATGCATCACTCGTCAGCTCTGTAGACCTGTCAATCAAACCAAAGGAGGTTTGGAGTTTGACATGCAACACCAACTTCTCCTCCTCTTACTACCATCACCTGGCAACAGATCTGCTGATGAAAGAGTTCCTCGGTTGATTTAAAGACACCGAAAACGTGTGTAAACGTGTGTAAAAATGAATTACTCAGAGGTTTCTGCCTCATTTGCGGTACCTTGTAAAGCACAATGAATCATGGGAGAGGTTGGGCAGGTTTGGAACAATCCAATGGAAGAGCTTCTGTTGCTTAGAAGAGGAAGGAGACCCTGAATTGAGACACGGTTGACATCATTTGGTCTTTGTATAAACACAACTGATGGGATTATTTAGACATAAAGTGGTGAATCATGATTAAATACCAGATGGAAACACCAGGTCTGAGTGGGACCTTCACTGGAACCCTCTCTGATTCACTTTGACACCAATTTGGGCAGGAAGAGCAGCGAGGAGTCGGTGAGAGAGCGGCAGAAGGTGGTGGCTCTGGCCAACATGAAGGAGCCCAGTCTGCTCCAGTTCTACATCTCCAGAGAGTGGCTCAACAAGTTCAACACCTTCGCCGAACCAGGCCCCATTAGCAACCACACGTTTCTCTGTCAACATGGGGGTGAGATCATAAGTAGACACTTCTCCATCATCTTTACAGACAAAGAACGATTCACATCCTTTGACTCTGAGCATGTGTTGTCTCTGTGCAGGGATCCCTCCGACTAAATACCACTACATAGACGACCTGGTTGTGATAGTACCTCAGAATGTGTGGGAATATCTTTATAACAGGTAAATCACACAGCGTGCTAACAGTATATCAATGATGGAATGCACTGAGAACTTTCAAAGTTGTACATTTCTATAAAGTGCTTTGTCGAGAAGGGAAAGTAAAATCTAAACTTACATTTGCCTCCATTTCATCGGACTTACTTTGGACATTGTGGAATGTTTAGTGCTCTAAAATAAAAAGTCCTGTATTTTTGTGTCTTCAGTTTTGGCGGCGGCCCTGCGGTCAACCACCTCTACATGTGCGCCATCTGTCAAGTGGAGATCGAAGCTCTGGCTAAACGCCGAAAAATGGAAATCGACACCTTTATCAAGGTAAGGCCCTGTCTTCTTCATGGGCTTTTAACGAGTGCATGGATACGTTCTTATTCTCTGTGCTTGGTATCGAATGAACAGTTTTCTCTCTCTGTGCGCAGCTGAACAAAGAGTTCCAGGCTGAAGAGGCGCCGACAGTGATCCTGTGCATCAGCATGCAGTGGTTCAGAGAGTGGGAGAGCTTTGTGAAGGGCAAAGACAATGGTGTGATGCTGCGGTTGCACAGCCACGCAATATCTGTTTAAGCCATTGTTGTTTTTGTTTGTGCAAAATATTTGACCCGCTTTGTTTTCTCAGAGCCGCCGGGTCCCATCGACAACAGTAAGATTGGCATCATGAAAGGCGGACACATACAACTCAAGCAAGGTGAACTTAATAATTCCACTTTGTCTGTTAGCGTGTGGGACACTCATTCAAAACCGTAGACTGTATCTAACGATCTCAGCTGTCAGCCCCTGAGAAACAACAAGAGGTCACGATGGACTCTACTCTTGTGTTTTCCACGTTTCCTCCCCTCAGGTGCAGACTATGGTCAGATCTCAGAGGAGACATGGCAGTACCTGCTAGGTATTTACGGCGGCGGCCCCGAGATCGCCGTGAGACAGACGGTGGCCCCGGTCGACCCCGACAGCCTCCACGGAGAGAGGAAGATCGAGGCAGAAACCAGAGCACTTTGAGATAAAGAGGTCAGAATATTTTCCTAATGTCGGCAAACTCAATCTCTGGCTGTCGCACAGACATGCCCACAATCACATGTGTGCTCAAAGTGCTGTTTCATTTCCACCCACTTTCCTGACACCAGCCGCCCGAGCTCAGAAATTCCTCTCTGACCAGCACACAGCAAAAAATGCTGCACCATCTGGCCAAGAATAATAAAGGAGGCTCATCCGGCCCATAAACAGCTGTAAATTCAATCTGGACTCTGTGAGCCACTTTTTCCCCCCTCACCCTCTGTTTCTCCCTCATCCCTGCAGGTCTCCTGATTCCATGTTCCTCTTCCTGCCCTCTCAAGACGCTGAGGAATTTGCACCTTGGTGGAGAAGCCTGGCCGTGAGCACTTTGTAAATGTAGCAACCTTATGACGTCGAGTCCGGGGGAGGGGGTGAAACAGTCACTATTACTTATTGGCAAACTCCGATGCTCGATGTTAAAGGTGTAGTGATATGACGTGGTGTCAGCGTCACCTGGCTGTGTGTGGTAGCTATGGTGTTTCAGTGGCTGCTGTAGGTGTCATGTGCTGCTCAGCCATTATCCGGCGGACAGAATAACAAAGAGCTGCAGGGAGACATTTTGTTCCCCCCTCCTCTCTTTGTCAGAAGCAACGAGCAGTTAAGAAGCTTTTTGTCCATTGCCCATTCACTAGTTTCATAGGAATATGACGGATATCGCATCAATCGTACTCTTGCACCGCCAACCTGAAGTACACAAACTCTTTTCCCTCAGGAATGAAACACGTCTCTCTGGTGAAGCTGGTGAAATGGCCAGACTCTACTGAAACACCACAGTTGGTTTGTTTGCATGCTTCAAAATGCATGTAACCACAAACCAGTGACAGGGTGAGATGCCATGTTAAAGTATTACAAATGGTAACACTGTCAGTCTTAGGAGCACTATTCAAAAAACAAACACACCTATACGGGCGTACATGAGTTGTTAAGTTTAAACATTAGAGTAGAGGAAGAAGTCTGTATCTGGTGCAATAACAGAGGACATCCATGTTCAACGGTATCATAACAGGCTTTTCTGATTGTAGTTTACATCGTACGTCAAAAAGATTGAAATGATAGAGGCTATGAATCCAAATTGATCCACCATGCAGTGTCTGTGCAGAATTAAATGAGGTTGATGAAATAATGTGACAGAAATATAGTACAACATGCACACACTTGCACAACTGTAAGGTCAGTGATGGTACTATTATTTGTCGAATCTATTTATTTATATGTGGATTATCGATCCGTCATTCGGATAAATAAAACGGTTGTGTACCAGCAAGTATTTGCTTTCAAACATATATTTGTGTGTTTGCTTAATTGTATTATTGTTAAAGATATAGTTTAGTATTTCAAGTCAAATGACACCTGCCTTCATTAACTGTCTCCTTTTGAAAGATTATGTCGCCAGATTTTGATACCTCTATGTCATCGTAACGATTCTTACGATGACAAAAAGATGCCTAAATCCTCCTTTCGTGACATGAACACCAATGCACAGTAGATGAACCTGCAGCCCAGTCATCCTACTTTGGAATACACTGTGCCCTCATGCCCTCACCTGCCCCTGCCCAGGTCTCTGTGACCCGATATGAATTCCCAGCATAGCTGTATTCTCAGCAAGTGGTTGCTCAGAGGCCTCTGGGATTCTTCAGTACCCTCATCTTAAAAAAAAAAACACAACAAAATGCATTCATGAGGGAAAAGCAGGTATTACATCATAGCAAGTGACTAAACTCTCATAATTGTCTTGGAAAGATGAGGTAATATTCCATTATTTCTTGAGCTGAATTTTATTTATGATTCAAATTTGCCAGAGTTGCACAATAAGCTCACAAATGTGTTTTTCCTACATGAATCCAAACACAAAACGTGTCTCATCATTATGAATCAGCGAGTCATGTCTTAACTGTCTTCTAATTATCAGGAGAGGTCTTGTAATATTACAAACTCATGATTTCGGGATAGCGATCTAATGGAACAGGAGTTGGAACGCTTGGTGAATCATCTTATAATCATCTTATTTTACCATTTCAGTGTGGTATCATGAGAAAGATTACTTTGAATTTCCCATGAATCACCTGGTTCCACTTTCTCATCACTCTGAGAGAGAATAACCGAAACAATCCAAGATTTCGAATATTACCCACTGCTACAAGATAAAGTTATGAAAATGGATTCTTGTAAGAAAGCTCTATTTCACTTTGTATCATTAAATCCTCCAGCTGTACATCAATGATCACAAATGATATAATGACACATTTTGGAAGGATGACAACCTAAAAGAAGTTCATTTTTTTCACAATTATTCATTTATTTGATTGGGGATCCTTTAATATCTGTAAGGTAACAATAGAAGCTATAATTCCATCAAACGACATCATTCAGGAGAATGAATGATCTGGTGTGTTCAAACCCAACAGTCTCAACAAGCTCAGCAGGTAATTATCACAAGCTAATCAGGAGAACTTCCCTCTGGCTGTGCAGAGAGTGAACACAAATACTCACTGCTCTTTGATAGACTTCTTGCCACAGATATTTTGACGTGTCATGGTAGAAAAAAAGCACAGGTCCCTGGTAACAATCAGGATTCTAAATTTAGATTTCAGATGAAATCAAATGTTAAGGAAAGGTAGAAGGCAGCGATGTGGATTCCAAGATGGAGGAGTGACGGGGTGATTGTGGGTGGGGTTTTCAATCAGGAGTGAGGTGTGGGTTTCTCAGTTACAACATGCAACTTCACCACTAGATATCACTAAACACGCCCACCCCCAGATCTGAGGTTCAGCCCCAGAGAGTCTGAATAATCCAGACCCAAAATGATTGAAAACATCCAAAATATCAACCTGGCTTCATTGATATTCTTCAGTTCACAGACATGTGAACGACATCTGTTTGACTTCATTCTAAGGGATAGGCTTCTTCAATCATCTGTGTGTTTCTGATGTGTCCAAAGAGCAATTCATATTACATTTGACCATATTCTTTTACAAACCATCTACATGCGATATTATAAATACTGTGGATATAGATGTGCTATATTTCAGTTTCTTTTTGGAGATAATGTGCAATGATAATAAAAAAACAATAACAAATATTGTATATATATTATATATACAATATATGTGCAATCTTTGCTCCATTGTGAGACACTGGACAGCTATCGGCACAGCTGACAGTTCAACCCGGGGCAGTGCAGCTTGTTATATTGCAGTGTTATGAGGTGTCGAATGGTGATTTCTCATCCCCACATTGTGCATTTGTTTACTTGTGATGCAGCACGTAGCTATGCGTGTGAGATTTCCATTTTACAGGGAGATCCAGGCATTGCTGTGGTGGGACGTTGGCATTTATTTGTAGAATCAGACCTGCACACGGCACAACAGGGTTTCACTGGCTCATGTTTGATCTCCATCTTACAGCGTGTGTGGTTGTTGTGGCCATGATGTCGACGATGCTTTGAGACAATACGGGATTTCATGTGGTTGACCTCAATTCAGTGGGATGTCTTTATGTCTGTGTATCTGATGTTAAATCAATAAAGTTGCCTGATCTTTAATCTATGTCCATGTCTTTTTCTTTTTTTTCTATCACTTAAAAAGTTTTTAAAAAACGCTGAATATTCTATGTTTATATGCCTTTGGATATTTTCTCCACTTACAAAGAATCGGATCAAAAACTCGTTACCGAAGCCAGGAAATGGCTAGCCTTGTATAACAAGTGCCTTGAAATTTAAAGCAACAAATACATGGTGGCCAAATGGGGTACTGCAACTTACATTATGTCTCGATAAAAGAATGTCAGAAAGAGGCAGATACATAGTTTTGAGGTTCATATGCCCTTTATAATAAATGGCATATCCCATTATAGAAGATTAATGTTTTCCCTATGTTAAAAAAAATAACAGATGCCTGTGTTCTGACAATTTTTTTAACAATATAATTAAAGTGCATTGTAGCCCAGAGTAGTGGGAGATGCTAGTGATGCAAATGATATTGAGTGCTATTGAATTTGAATGAGTTAATACTTTTCCTGACTTCAGCATCATCACAATAACAGGAGTATGTGGAGAACCTCACATGAGAGATGTTACCTGTCCTAATCTTAGAAAGAGGGAGTGAGTCCAAAGTGAGCAGCTGTGATGTCATCTGGAGTCCCATATGTATGCTGAGTCGTATCCAGCCCAGACAGAGAAGCAGACCGAGAGGAAAACACACAGGGCTGCACGGAGGATGTGATGCACATTCATACCCATGCAGCATCACCACACACATCAGAACCACAGGACTATACAGGTAAGAGGCAAACATTGAAACTGTACCTTTAACATGCACACACACAGACACAGACACACACACACACACACACACACACACACACACACACACACACACACACACACACACACACACACACACACACACACACACACACACACATGCATCTGCAGCATCCCATCACTAAAACAGTGGCATGTTCCCTGTACTGTGTGTGTGTGTGTGTGAGAGAGAGAGAGAGAGAGAGAGAGGGAGTATATGGATGCAAACACACAGCTTTGGCTAGGTCATGGATTACGGACATGAAGGTTGAACAGAGGCTGCTTGTACTTTTACGCTCTGTGTTTCGGACGAGACACCGGTGATTAATAATGGAACATCCCATGCCAGGAGTTGTACACACATCTGAATAATACATCAGCAGATTGTGAATTCAGGATAGCAACGGGGAGTCTGGTTTAAAAGAAGGGTGTATCTGCTGTTTTTTACATGTGTGTGTGTGTGTGTGTGTGTGTGTGCGCGCACCCTGGGATAGGATGGGTGTGGCATGTAGCAGCAGACCACTGAAGTCATCCTCATCCTCAGTGATGCCTTTCTGTGCACATGTACAGTGAAGGTCAGATGATGGATTAATGAGGGCGGGCGGCTCAGAGCTGAATTCATGAATTTCACTATTAAGCAAATATGTATGGAAGAACACACACACGTGTCCCCTGAGTGTTTTGCACATGTTGATTCATTATGTAGAGCACATGCTGCTCATGATGAAGAGGCTGGATCTGCTAAAATAACAGTTGTGAGAACAACATGGATTCTGTGTGGCTTCCGTATAACTTGTTAATATTCCCAATAATGAGTGGATTTACCTCAGAAGAGCCCGGCCCGCAATACTTTGGAATCTTGCATTCAGAAAGTTGGAATAGATTTGACTCACACAGATACAGAATGAGAACATCTATTTTAAAGGCCTTACACAGTTTTTGTCAGTCAATGTTCTCTTCAATCTGAATTGTACTGATCTGTATTAAGATTTAAAGGTATAGTAGTTAGGACCCCCCCCCACACACACACACACACACACACTGCTCTATGGCTGTATTTTCTAATTTTCTTGTTGTCACATTTGGACAGGTAGGTGTTCAATCAATCAATCAAAGTTGATTTCTATAGCCCACATTTACAAATCACAGTTTGTCTCACAGGGCTTCACAGGGTGGGTAACATCCTCTGTCCTTAGACCCTCAGCAAGAGTAAAGAAAAACTACCAGGGAAAAAAACCCTTTTAACAGGGAAAAAAAAGAAAAGGTAGAAACCTTAGGGAGAGTCACAAGTGAGGGATCCACTCCCAGGGTTATGTAGAGTGTTCAGTAACAACACACATATTTTTAAAATGTGAATGACGAGATGTTTATATCCATCTTCGTTTTGGTTTGTTCAATCTCCGGGTTCGTCACAGCTCGCTCGCAGGTTCAGGACCCACCGCCAGATCATTCGTGGCTTGAGACTTGGGATGCCGGTGTCCTCGTCACCGTCTCGGTTTCGTCTCGTTCCCCAACGGCAAACAAAGCGGAAAAAACAGTCGAAAATTGTTTGAGATAATGCATGTGGTTTCCTGAGTTAAATGTAGTTAAATGTAGTGGAATGTAGAGGGGGGAACATTGGGTTTGTGGTAGGGGTGAGAATTCGAGGAAGGGTGCTCAATCTATGTGCTCATTCTAAGTGCATGATGGGAAATTCCCCCCAGCAGTCTGAGCCTATAGCAGCTTAGTATCGATGATTCAACTCAGGTCTCGCCAGATCTAGTTTTGACTATAGGCTATGTCAAAAAGGTACGTTTTGAGTCTCACCTCAAAGGTTGAGACAGAATCAGACTCCCGAACTGAGAGTGGGAGCTGATTCCACACGAGAGGAGCTTGGTAGCTAAAGGTGTTGGTGGTTGCAACAGCATGTCTCCGACAAATGTAATGTCCCAACAACAGTTGCAGTATACTGTATACACACTCCGAGTCCTGCTGGTGTTGGTGGGTATAGGGGAGGAGGGGCCAAATGTGAACGCTATATTCATGGACACCAAATGGCAAATCCTGCTTACTATGCCTTTAGTGTGATCGATTATTGAAAGAAAGCAAACAGTGACATTTCTAATAACAAATGTCCTTACTATTTCTTCCCACTGGCTTTCATCATGCAGGCTCGTATGTGATGCGCGTGTCTCACCGAGCTGAGGAATGGACAGTTGACACAACATGGGAGGTGTCTGATCAGTGAGTGGAAGGCTGCAGCTCCTATCCCACTGTGAACCCTCAGTGGATCGGTGGATCGTTGTAACAGCAAACTCATGTAAATATTTACACGCCACGTTCCGACAGCTCGGGGGTGAAACGGAGAAACACCTCATGAGTCCTCATGGGCTTTTAACTCATGCTCGTCCTCACCAGGCCCAACAGGCGGGGCAGGATCTTCACACTGGTGTGGAAAACAGGACACAACTCAATCCTGGTATCTTTACAACGCTCTGAGCAGCACCTCCATCTCCCCTGCTGATCAAGGACTGAACTGCATCATGTTTTTATGGACTCATGTCCCATGGTGATAGATGGGTCTGATCGCACTTTTAAAAGCACGTGAACACTGAACTTCATAAACATAAAAAACATAGAACATACAGTGTGCCATGATAAAACAGAATACATACAGTTCAAGAAAAATAATCAGAATGTTTGGAACATGTATGAAACTGGAATAATTCGTATGTTGTCATATATTGCAAATATATATTCTATTATGCGTTAAAAGTATCCACAAATATTTCATGTGAATACTGGTCTGTGTCACAGGTATAACATCAATGACCTATGTATAGACTCTATATGAATTATGTTTCTGTCCTGACCTGCAAATAGCGAGAAGTGTACTCCTGTGTAATCTCCTGACCTGCAAACACACACTCACACACACTCACACACTCACACACACACACACACACACACACACACACACACACACACACACACACACACACACACACACACACAACACACCACACACATACAACACACACACACACACACACACACACACACCATGGGCTGTGCCATGTGTTCCCAGCTGGTTGACATGTGGACGGTGAGGGTGAGCAGGACAGGCCACAGAGCCATGGAGCTCGCCACCCACCCACGCATGCTGCAGGGCGGCTACCACAGAGTGACGGGCCTCCACTACATGTCGTCCTTCTCCGACGCTGAGGACTGTTGCGACGACACCAGCTCGGGCAGCTCCCTCACCCTGGACTGGCAGAGTCAGGGGCCCGACCCCTGATACCTGACACCAGAGGCATATTTGAATATGTATATAAACACAGAATAAATGGGTTGACTGGTGTTGGTGGTGCTGTTTTATTGGATAAATCTATTGACTTTCATGTATGTCAATATATTAGTATCACTATGTAATGTGTAATGGATTTATTGAAACAAATTAAATGCCAATGAACGGCCAATGCTGCTCCGAAAACATGGCACTGCTGGACTCGTGGCTGAGATGGGAGTGGCCCTTACATTGGTCTGTGTTTTACCAGCATGCAGCCTCACATGAACTCATGGTCCCAGTGTGAGCAACACATGGGACGGAGAAGATGTGCTGGCTCCTGGAGTCAGATAGTCGGGCTCTGACTCAGACCACAAGGGAATGGTAGGGAAAGTTGTTTCTTCGCCAACATCATCATCACACACAGACACTCACATGGTGCTCATCTTGTGAACTTGTGCCATCGTTTCAACCTTAAAGCAGTAAAAGTTAACAGCCTCTTACAGAGGCTCTGGGCCCCCGAGAGCTGAGGAACAGAACCCGAGGCTGAACGACAAGTTAAATATTTCTGCTTTGCTTTACTCCAAGAGGGAGTGTTACTTTCTTTTGATATTCAAAGTGAAAACGCCCAGAACTAAGTCTGTGTTCTCCTTCTATGAGACTCAGGGGAAAAGACAAAATGAAACTTTACTTAAGTATTATCTACATTATTCTGCTCAGTTGAATTCATGTGTAAACCAGGGACTCTTCCAGTTTGGAGCAGGGTCTATACTCCCTCTACTAGCACTACTACTGTTACGAATACTACCACTGTTTACTACTATTACCAATTAGTCTCAAATGAACAGAATTACCGAGAGATGCTCAATGAAATAAATTACGATTCAAATGGAAAATAGTAAAATTAAAATAAAAGTAATAGTAATGAGGAAACATAATCCTCTGGTCCAAATGCTTATTGAGAATTATAATGTCATTATATTACACGTTTATTATTATTATTATTATTATTATTTATTTATTTATTTATTTATTATTATTATTATTATTTTTTATTATTAGTATTAGTATTATTATTATCATTATTTTTTACAAGAATAGGAATAATAGAATGATGATGATGATGATGATGATGATGAAGAAGAAGAAAAAGAGTCCTAAAAACTATTAAGAAAAGCTTAAGGCAAATCACAGTCTTACTTTCACTCTCTCCCTCAAGTCACTCAACAGTTAAACTTGTGTTACAGTTCATACCCCCAAGGATTATAAATCTTGGCGTGGCACAGAAAAATGCTGAATGAACCCTGAATGACACATTTCCGTCTGCTCTGATTAACCTGCCATCATCCTGACTGACGTCACGGACGCTCAACAAAAACCCCCAGCGCTCGGACCAGCCAACTCTCACTTTCTGCAGCTTTTACGCACGAACAACACAGCGCACAGCCACGACCACAGCCCTGGAGCCACTGTCCGCCTCTACTGCGCACCCTGGATCCACCTCATCACAACAAGCGATGGCGCTAATCATGCAAAGTGACGTCTTCTCCTGCTTCGTGTTCTACGGAGTCCTGCTGGTGGTCAAAATGTACATCATAGCCATTATAACGGGGCAAGTGAGGCTGCGTAAAAAGGTGAGTCCAGGATATAGACGGATCCCAGTGGTACCGAAGCAATAGTTCTTCACCACGAGAGTCGGGTTTTGCACGGTGTTTTTCCACTCGTGATAGTTTGTTGTTGTTGTTGTTCTTTCCCTGGAAGGCTTTCGCCAACCCCGAGGACGCGCTGAGACATGGAGGTTTACAGTATCACAGAGAAGATCCTTCTGTGGAGAGGTGCCGGAGGTGAGAGCGCAGACAGACTCTGACATGGCATGCTCTTATTCTGAAAAACCTGCTGCCTCAGGGGACATAAAAAGCTCCGTAATCCCTTCAAAATCACACCTAATTATTAATTTGTACTGTAAATTAAGCTGATAGTGGCAATAAAGGTCCAATATGTGAAATGTAGGTGGGGTTATTTCCATTTCTATCGGTACAAATGTAGTAATAAAAATGACGTGATTCATATTGATAAAAACGATAATGATGATATGATAGGCACTGATTAAATATTAGGATACTTTACAAACAAAGCTTGTTACATGTCAGCACCTTTGGTTCATTTTACATGTCCAACCCTCAGTGTTTGTGAGGTGATGTTATTGTGAATGCCACATGAAGATGATACAACACAGTTGTCAGGGATGCATTTGTTGTTTGTTATTTTTTGTGTGCGTTTGTTTGCATTCATTTTTGGACCCAATGCATATTTTGATTATCTTATCTTTTCCATTATCTTATCAAGAAAAGATAATGATGAATGTTTGACAGGTTTATGATACTTCAGTGTTTGATGAAGCATCTAGAATTTCTTTTGGCATGTTCCCCTCTAGAAATATGTTGACTGATCTGGAAACAACACAAATATATGGATCGTACTTTTTTGCTTTCCCCAAATGCCAGTATCCATGCATTTCTTTTTAGAATCTGTTGTTTTCCTGCAAATGTGTCCATGTGTTTCCATGCAGCTCCTCTCTGAGACTGTTTTCTCTGCTCAGTTCCCATATTGGGCCCA
Source organism: Chascanopsetta lugubris (assembly GCA_016785325.1). NCBI lineage: Eukaryota > Metazoa > Chordata > Actinopteri > Pleuronectiformes > Bothidae > Chascanopsetta > Chascanopsetta lugubris. The sequence continues at coordinate 56,916 of JAFBJT010110582.1, read as the reverse complement.
AAAGCCTGTGGCACTCCAGCTTTGTTTGAACTTGTCATGATCCGCGAGGCTCGTAACACGAAGCAGATGTTTTTGTGCAGCCAAAAACCTCTCCTGCTCTTCTCCTCACCTCTCCGTAACTGGACTCTCCATAACAACAACAAGCTCATCCAAGAAAATCTAAGTAAAGGAAAAACTGACTTTCTCCTTTTCTCTGCTTTACAGAGCTCATATGAACGACTTGGAAAACATCCTCCCCTTCCTCTTCCTTGGCGCTATCTACTCCCTGACCGGACCCTCGCTGGCCATGGCGCGCCTCCACTTCCTGGTCTTTTTCCTGTGCCGCGTCCTGCACAGCTTCGCCTACTTGCTCGCCATGCGGGCACCGACCCGCTCCGTGGCCTACACCCTCGCCCAGGTCCCGTGCCTCTCCATGGCCGTGCAGATCCTCAAGGAGGCCGCGGCGTACGCTTAAACGGCGAGGGACTGTTGTCGCCTGGTGTCAGGGGTTGAGACTGTGAGGGACCCCGGGGGTGGGGGTGGGGGGGGGGACACTATAAAACGCCAACAATGTCAGGAAAAGTGCAATATACTGTGGTGTGTGTGTGTGTGTGTGTGAGGGGTCATGTCTGAGATGTTGTCAGTATTTTGTGATTGAAGTTTTTCTACTGTACATGTGTATTTAAAATGAAAATGAAGGTCACGTTGGTTTTGCGTTGTACATTCGGTGAAAACTGACTCAAACTACTTGGAAAAGTTTCCCAGGCCCGTGTTGATGCCCCCTTCCCCCCACCACCCCCATTCATTTTGGGTGTTTACACAAAGCACAGACCACCATTCTTGTGGTCCTGCGTCTGTCTCCTGTGTGGATATTCCATCTGTTGTGTTCACGTTTGTTTGCACTGCAACATTCAACAAGTTGTATTGGATCCTGGCCGAGAGACAAATGACGTGCTGATAGATTTGAGTAATTCTCTGTCTCAGACAACCTTTAACGGTTCCTTTGAGTGCCTTTTAAGGGAAAGGAAAGGTAAACATAAACTGTTTAGTTGGAGAATAACCTTCAGAGAAAGATGAAAACTGGTGTAAAAGCCTTTGTTTAAGCAGTTATTTCCACCGTGTACTTGAACGCAACTTGTTAATCCAGTATTGGAATTCTGGTGGGCCGCTGTTATCTCTGCAGACACTGTGTTGTATTGTTCAGGGGGACAGGGGCCCCCCCTGGATATGATCCAGAGGTCTGGGGCTCGGCCCCAGCATTCCTCGTCCTCCTCCTCCTCCTCACTCCTATGATTATGTAACAGCTTTGGCCTCATGCTGTGTTCTCCGTCACATCCTGAGGGGCTGGACGGTGCCGGGAAGCCGAGCACACGGACAGAGAGACTGCAGGCCGCTCAGTCATGCGTTCAACCGCTACGTGGCTACTGTGCATTTGTGTGTGTGTGTGTGTGTGTGTGTGTGTGTGTGTGTGTGTGTGTGTGTGTGTGTGTGTGTGTGTGTGTGTGTGTGTGTGAGTGTGTGTGAGTGTGCTTTACGAACAGTTCCCATTACGGTTCCTTGTGATGGCAATAATCTCATGTCCGGTGATTTTCCCTCACTGGCGATGACTAACCCTTGGAATTAAAGAGCTGCAAAGTTTTGAGATCATAGTTTTTTATTCTTCGCCCAAAAGGCTTCGAGTGGGAGGATCAACCAGTGATGCAGAACACGTATGATGTATTGTCTCTCCATGAACACGGGCGTGTCGATGTGCACGACTGCTGAGGTCGACCCAACATGCCTCCAACCATCCAGAGAAACACAAGACATGTAACCTCCATCTTCCTGTGTCTCTTCTCACAGGAAGTGACTCGCAGTACTGGGCTGAAGTACATCTACTTGTAGTTACTTTACTTAACTAGGCTTTGTCATGTATCTTTGCTTTACTTTCACTTTAAATACAATCAGATATCTGTACTTTATACCTCACTTTAGAAAGCACTGTATTACATGTTCACAGTTTTCACACGCAACAACAAAGTACTTTCGACTACATCCCACTTGTACCAGGTAAATTGTACTTTTATTTGTGTACATTCTACTTTTTTGAGTAATTCCACTTTACCTTGAGCACATTCTACTTTTATCCTACTTTAATATACATTAGTAAATGTCACATGGAAATTTCACTCTTAGATACAGTGATTTCATGGGGATGATCAATTTCAGACGTATCAAGTCACGAGGGACAAACTTTGTTACACATGATGTTTGGGTTGATGGTCTGTTGCTCTCTGGGTGTCAGCTTCAATAATCAGAGCTCAGCTGTGAGTGGCAGATATTTACCAAGTCACAAACTTGCCGTTGTCATGAGAGGCGTCGTCATGGTTTCATCATATTGTACTGACCTAATTATTTATCTCCACCCTGTGGCCTCACACAGAGAACCTCTGATCGTCTCCATCCTCATCAGATTGAGGTCAGAGCAGCTGCTTTATGGAGTCTGAGGGGATTGCAGGTAAATGGCTACAACTGGTGTGTGGGGCTGCAGCTCTCATTACCTAAACACAGTCACATGAGACTATTCAATCCTCGGAAAGTCCTGCGAGCACATATTTAACTCATCAACACACAGCAGCTGTGAGAGAACGACTCTTCTGTCATGACAGCCAAACCCTCCATTAACTTGTGCTGCAGCCACGCAGGTGCTGCTGATCAGACCTTTTGCTTTGTGCTATTACAAAGTCAATATATGTATATATATATATATATATACACACTGTATATAAAATGCTTTTTAACATTTGCATTGCATGCTCTTACTCTTTTGCATGTTGGAATTATGGCCGCTGGATTATTTCCATATTTTGTAGTTATTTTTATTGCATAGATTACATTTGTGTTATTGCATTTGATTTTCTCCTTGTTTGCTTTTTTAAATTTTAGTTTTTGATATTTACAATTCCACCCAAAACCTTCCCGTTTTAAAAATAAGGGGGGAAAAAAAACAAATCATTGAAATTTCATAAATATTTATTACATATCAATGAACAGAATCAACTACTTTCACAGCAGTGGTCTACAGCACTTGTTTAAAATAATTGCTCAAATAATATTAATAATTATAATAATCATAATAATAATAGAGTTCAGTTTCATTTGAGGCCACATTTGATACACAAACATTTACAAGTAGTACTTGGCATTAAAAACGATGGCAATACAATATTTTAAGACACTTGGTGTTTTTTTTGTTCATTTTTTGTTTTGTTTTGATATCACAGAAGTTCAGCAACAGTCTAAACAGTAAATATAGGTTCAAATACAAAAATGAAGAACAGGAAAAAAAACAACAAGTAAACAAACAATGAAAATGCCAAGGGGAGGTAGAAACAACGAGAGGAAAAAGAAAGTGGGAGATGTTCCCCTGATCGTCCACTCTCAGCCGGACCAATACAGATTAAATAAAAATAAACTTCATCTTCTTAATCCCTTTTTTACTTAAAGTGGTGGAGGGTTCACATTGACACAGGCAGGAGGAGGACAGAGGGAATGCACAAGGAAGGAGGCCCATGAGGGATCTGAAGGTTGCAGTGTCATGTAAAAGCCACAGAGAGGCGCTGTCATATAGACAAAGTCCAACCACTGCTCCCCCATCACCCTTTAAGCTTTAGATCTGAACAACTGATGTTTTGCTCTTGGGCAAAAAACACATTTTTTTTTAAGACTGGGTGTGAAAACCAAGGCCACACCTCGTGGGAAGTGAACCCTCTGATCGTCTCCATCCTCATCAGATTGAGGTCAGAGCAGCTGCTTTATGGAGTCTGAGGGGATTGCAGGTAAATGGCTGCAACTGGTGTGTGGGGCTGCAGCTCTCATTACCTAAACACAGTCACATGAGACTATTCAATCCTCGGAAAGTCCTGCGAGCACATATTTAACTTTCTGTATATTTAGAATTCAGTTGTGACATTAAAGGGCCACTAACGCTTAACTGCCATAATGAGCATTACTCAACCTGTGGGAACAACATTTGATCATGCTTTTAAGCAGTTTCTCAAGAAGTTAACGAAAATATAATAACTGTAATGAATGGGTAAGGGTTATGTTGAATTGTGGTGCATTGACGTCACATCATTTAAATTAGAATTTGGGATCAGCCTGGAGGATATAAAGGTTCATAAAAAGGAAAAAAAAAAATGCAGTTTGTGGGCTATTATAGTGAAGTCTATTGGGTTTACGCATGTTTGTTTGTATCTGGTGTGACTTAGGAACACAGATGTGTATTCAAATGAAAGGTGTTCATTTGGTGCCAGGGTAATGTAAGACTATATGGGCAGTTTTCCCTATATTCCTGTTTAAAACGTGTAAACATAACATCAAGTTTCATTCCCATAAAATGGAATTAAGGTTATTGTAGAAAAGGAATTTGATGATAGTAGAATGGGAATATTGGTCAAGGCAGTAACTTTGTGTAAGAATTAAAATACTGTTTACTAGCAAAAACAAACAAACCATTAAATTTGGTTAATGATGAAATATAACAAAAGATTTCTCCTCTTTATATTTTGATACTTTTACAGAAATCAGCATTACCCCCATCAATAGAATTTACTCATGGAATCATGAAAGACAGACGTTTGAAGAAGAGGGTCCATCAAACACTGAGAGTCAGGGTGTCTATAAGCTTTAGTGTCCTATCTTTATTTCTTGAATGTTTCCCTTTAGGTCCTCAAACCTTATCTGTGAAGGTAAAAAAAAAAAAAGCCCTAACCCAAAGTATTTTATTGTGAAACAGGATCTGTTTAAAATTAATATATCAGTGATATTGAACAGCAAGTTCTTGGTGTCAATGGAAATAATGGGAATATTGATTCATGATCCATAATTATGACTTATGCGTATATAAATACACATTTAAATGTTTTTAGAGGACTAAATGAGGAACTAAAAGAATAATGCAGAGTCAATGAACTCCTCACAGGACCTAATTGTTTCCAACGGTGACTTCAAATGATTGGACAAAGGGATGTGACATATAGCAAAAGAAAGAAGATTACAGCCTTAAATGAAGGAAACATTTTATTATCATTTCTTTTAATTCTATTCTTTTAGATTTAGATTACTCTGAGTTTAGTTCAGCTTAGTGAAAACAGCATTTTCCTGAAAGAGTTTGTGTTCGTTGTATAAATATGAAAAGGATTAATTCAATGTCAGATAAACCATGAGCATGTTTTCTAATTTCTATAATGGTACTTCAACGACTGAGATCTTTTTAAGGTTGCCTGTCTTTCTTGTTCTGTCATATACTTTAAGACGAAGAGAACAAAAATATTTCACTAAAAATCTTATTTAACTTATTTTTTTGTTGCAGGTTGTTCTGTTAAAATTAGATTATATGAAATCTTTTGACAAAATGCTTCTTCCATTTAAGTTAAACTTAGGTTTTTTATTCCCTTTCAAAGTCTTAGTACCTAAAAACAGCTGAGTTTGTAAATAAAGAGTCTTTCCTTTAAAAATCCAAATTTAATTAAAATATCTGAATTAAATTCTCTTATATTTGGTTTTCTTTTGTTGGATTTTTTTGGTATCATGTCGCACATCTCACAAGAAGCTAATTTTGGTGCCAAAACCCAAAACAAGGGCGGGGTCACACAGATTTAGGGCTGCCTCACTTGCATTGGGTTCGAGCGGACCTTCAAAGGTTGCCGTGGTGATCTAGTAACATCGATACTTTCGTCATAGCAGAGTGTGGTGGCTGGTGTGTGAGGTGTTGTTCAGTGAGGGATGATGGGAAATGGCACTTGTGGGAGACTTTGCCTCCAGCCCTGTCGACCCGTGTGTGTGACTGTGGAGAGGAAAAAGCACTAACGTGTGCAGCGAGCATCGTTTTGACTAAATATGGGAATTAAACTGACTTTTTTCATAATAATAATAATAATAATAATGATATATCTATAAATATGCATCACAGGCGTGACAAGCATACACGCCTATCACCATGGATGCATTTTCATGTATAAACAGATGTGCACACACGCACACACACATATCATACAACATTTGAACGTGGATCGTAAATAATCACATCATATAGAACACCTACTGAGCTTGAGCCACATCCGAGGGGGAATGGTGAAGGTGGGGGGGGGGCTCTTGCCGTGCCGCCATGTGTACATTTACATTCAGTTTGTGGTTTGGGACCAAACCATGAACATTGTCTGGAAATCTATCGACAAAACTGCAGCATCGTCACACAACCTCTTTGTGTTATTGGCTTTAGGGAGCGACACAAACACCTCACACCACAACGGCTGAGGGACCTGCCAATGTAAAACAGAGACGGCGTCTGGCTCCCAATGCTCCCGTTATGTCCGATGAACAGAGAGACCCAAGATACAGGGATGGAAAAAAAGGGGAAAACAATAGATGCGAGAAAAGAAAAAGAAAGAAAACAGTAACATGACAGTACAGGAGCAGGAGGGCAGAGAAGTGCACGATGGGATTGTCTTCACTTTAGGTCCAGGACATCTTCTTCGAAGGACGTGGGGAGGGCAAAGGCGCTGGCGAGAGGCGGGCTTTCCCCTCGCAGCACCGCCTTCTCTGGCTCCGCCTCCGAACTGGGCGAACAGTGCAGCTGGACGTCCAGGTCCGCTTCAAAGGACTCTGACGCTAACCTGCTGTGCACAAAGACAAAGGCACAACTCAAGCTCGCGTAAACATCGTGCTGTCTGAAAAGCTGAAAGTTCGATTGCAACCTGTCGCTGTTTGTTGACGTTAGTGCTCGCGCTTTCGGCTCCTCCTCCGTGTTCTTCTTGCTCATCTTCCTCTGTTTGACGGATCCGCTGTCCGACTTCCCACTCGGTTCCTCTGTCAAACCTTTATTTGTCACATGACAGAGAATGGAACAGGATTTCAATGGAACTAATAATCTAAAGACTGGAGACAGAGGGAATGTTTTAATTCGTTTGTTTGTCTCTCTCAGTTAAGACGCTCTTTGCCAAGAATAGTTGGCTGTAGCCTTAAATGTAACTCCACCAAGACCCAACAATACATTAGTCATGATTGTCAGTTTACCCAGCAACTCCTTCCGTGTGCGACTCGCTATCTCTTTGATTTCCATGCGCGACAGTGACAGCGAATGCGTGGCGGAGATGAGCGGAGTCGGCGGCACCATGGCCGGAGTCGGCGCCGTCAGCACCTTGTTGACAAGGGGCGACTTGAGGGGTCTCTCGATGCTGCGGCCCACCAGGTTACACAGGGGGATCCTGAATATGTGCTTGCACGCCGCTTCACCTGGGAGGATGAGTGGGACGGGAGGCGGAAGAAAGTCAGGGGGACGAAGACAAGATGATGGAACAAAACAAGGAATAAAAAAGGACAAAGATGGAGGTGGAAGAATGAGGAACAGGAACTTTTTTGTATGCATGTGTTGATTATATTAAAATTTTTCATGGCTATTAAACTCTCAGTGGTACATTTAAGGACCCTGTGAAATTGGTTTGGCTGTTAAACATATTTTGAGTTGTAATAATAATTGGATGCTGCTGTCGGTTCTTGCATGTAATTGGAAATTAGACGTCACAACATCCTACAACTCACTTTGTGCCTTAAATGTACCAACAGAGAGAGTTCTCATAACAGACACATGCTCGCAACGGCATAAGCTTACGACATGTAGCAACAAGTGGTGTGAGTAATGTGATTGGCTGATTCGGAGCTGAAATATGCAGGACATCCAGAATCTCTCTCACCCTCTCACACAGTCATATGACATCTTAACAAGACTGCGATGTGACAAATCGATCCGGTGCAAACTTCCTTATCGAGATGAAAACCAAAGTGACTAATTGTGCTATTTACTCAAACGGCACATGATCTTAAAATTAATCAGCCGTGCCATGGAGAGCTGATGTAATAGCTACTCCGCTGGTAGCTTTTAAGAGCCCACCAATCTATTCACCAGAGACTGGAAGTGCTTAATGTCTGTTTGGGGGGGGACAAATGAATTGGGCGGAGGGGGTGGGGGTTAGTGGGTGGCTGGGGGGGGGGGTTAGGGTACACTGCTGGGCGATGCTGCAGTGTGCCAACCTGCAGTGCCCCGTCGTGCCATCTGGGAGCAGTGTGGCGGCTTAGCGGCACCAGCGGAAACAGAAGCACTGATGAGACCGAATCGATGCTGCTACAAGGAGGAGCTGAAATGTCAGCGGGCGAGGAGGTGAGGGGGTGAGCGAGGAGGAAAATAGAGGCTCAGCCAGGATGGAGGACAGGTGCACTGCGTTAGTGTGGATCTGTCTCCCGGCGAAACAGGGCACATGTCGTAAAACAAAAGAAAACAAAACAAACGCAGGCAAGACGTGCGAGTTATTCGGAATATACGAACACAAGCCGTCGATATATTCCAGATGTGAGTGTGAGGGTGTCATGCTCCATCACAGATGCTGGATTCAATGCATGTGAGTGAGGTGCAGGGGGGGGGGCGTAGGGCTTTATTTCTCTTTTTTTTTCAAGTGGAGATAGGTGGCGTCCTGAAGCTGCATCTGCAACAAGATTGCGTTGCTGATGCGATCACATCTGATTACACCCCCCCCCCCCCCCCCCCCCCCCCCCCCCCTCCCCCCCCCCCCCCCC
>JAFBJT010110582.1:23202-38557 GCA_016785325.1 Chascanopsetta lugubris | reverse complement strand
ACTGCGGAGAAATGAGCCGAGCTGAAGTATGGACCTTTTATTCCACTAATCTTAATCTGGCCTATTATGTTTAACGTCTCCCTTTTTCCACACGGTGGCTGACACAGTGGATGAGCAGAGGGAAATGATACTGATACAGAATAAGGTGGTTTCAGAAAAAACAATTTTCCACAAATGTTCAGTGGGCAACAATCCGAGCTGCGCCCTCGTCCCTTTTCCATTTCCATACCGTCCCTGCATAAACAGGCAATCCGGAGATAATGAAATCAATACCACACGACGGCACACAGGGCTTTTTGCAGTGAAGTCTCCATCCTTCATGAAACCTCCGTAACACATTCGGACTTCATCGGGCGAGGGCGAGGGCGAGGAATCGCAGCGCGTAACGTGCGCCGCGTGAACAGAGGATAAACGCCTCATCTCCACAATACTGGATAATCGATGACTCAACGAGTCTACCTCCCCTCGTTTCACTGTACACGCCTCGGCTTTGTGTTGGCGAGCCGAGTGCGACACAAAGTAGCACGACTGCTGGTGAAGGAAGTTGGAAATAATAGCGAGAGACAAGCTGACAAACATGAATCTGTGGGATTTCTTTTTATGTGGTTGTTTTCCAAGGTGCAGGCTGATCAAAATGCCACAGATCGTGTGGGTTCAGCTTCACAGAGGACTTACGGAAAAATCTGTGCAAATGAAGCCAAACTGTATTTTCATTCCGTCTGATTTATGTTGGATATTTCTGTCGGATCCAGACGCTGTGATGCAGATGTGAGAATGGGAGTTGTTAAAAGAGATGATTCAATCCTGTGGGTCACCTTCATTTATTGCAGTGTTTGCAGAGCAACAACCTTAAGGAGCAGCAGTTATTTTTATTTCCTTTCGCCCGCTCATCTGCCTGCTCCACTTTATTGCTGGGAGGTGCTATGGTTACGTGCAGACACCACATTGAGCCTTTTGTGGCATTTTATATGTTAATTCAATATTTCAACTGTGTAGTGCATCATCGGCACATAGATACAATTCTATGGTGTTCATTAGATTGTGTGTGTGTGTGTGTGTGTGCTTGTGTTATTTTCCTTTACCTGCCCTATTCTGACAAATTCCGCCTGCCGCGCCTCCTCCTTCTTGCGTGCAGATTTCGGAGACTCGGGCAAGACGTCGCTGAACGACCGTCGATTCAACATGTTCTGGGGAGAAAAGGGAACCTAAATGTGGAAGATCGACCGCCAACATGTTGCCCACGCACACACACACACACACACACACACACACACACACACACACGATGGAGGAGAAAAGAAAGCAGAGAAGGGTCTTAGAGTCTGACCCTGGCAGGGGGTAAAAACAGCAGGAGTGAAAGGCAGCGAGAGTAAGTTGCGTTAGGCGAGAGACAAAGGATGAAAAACAAGAGACGGAGGCTGATGTGAGGAGGGGGAGCCCTGATGAGAAAGACAGCATTGCAGCAGTATCCAGGCGGCTTGGTGCAGTACGCAGGGGGCTGCAGTGGAATACAGCAGCACGCTGCTCGGCAGCGGCTACAGTCGCTGCCAGTAAGTGAAGTGACAAAATGGAGACGGGGGAGGACTGCTGCAGTGTGGCCCCCGTGTGCCTCATGATAACATGGGGCTGGTGTTACCTTGTGCAGGTCAGGCATGAGGTCTTGGTAGAGCGAGCGGATCAACATGTCGAGGGTCCGCTGGCGCTTCTGGGCAAACGTTGGCGTCTCCAGTGTGGCTTTCTCTCCATTGATTACTGCCAGATATGAGGAGAGGTTTAGTTTCAGGGGAAACGCGAAACGCCGAGTTGCTGGTCACGTGATGATGCCGGTGTTCTTACGTTTGACTAATAAAAAGTCCCTGAATTCGTGGTGATCAGTAAATACAGGCGGAGAAGGGAGAGGGGGTCCAAACAGTGGAACGCTCTCCTCTGAGAAAATCTTCAACCTGTGATTGAAAACACATTAAATCAAACAGCCTGGCAGAGTCAATTTAATACAAATTAATCAAAGAAATCAATCAAAAAGACCGAGCATTGACATTATTGGCTTGGGACGTTCAACTCAAGCAACTGAAAACACGCATGGGCCTTTTATGTGGCGCTCCAGGCAATGTGATACGTCAACCTTTTGTTGACATGTTTGCATGGATCTGTCAAACAGGAGCAGTAATGTTTAATCAGTTATCAGTGTGGCTGACACCATGAGCCAAATCTCGGCTAATTTTACAATGATCGTTACAGGTCAGAGCAAAAATGCCTTATTTCTGGGGGTCACACATTTGAATGTGTCACCACTAGAACACGTCGACAGTATTGGATGTTCAGAAAGCACAGTAGTTCCACCGCTCCCACTCCTGTTTTCACTCTCTCCCTGAAACGCTCTGTAGAGCTCCTGCCCATGCCTCTGATAAAAGAGTGTGCCCCCTGCTGCGGGACATTGGGCTTTTTTTGGACTCTTTTACATACACAATAAATCACCACTACAAGACAGGAAAACATGGACTTCAATCAAAGTCGCTTACCTGTAACTGTCATTCTGGCTATTATACCTAACTAATGCAAAAATATCTGGGTGTGGACGTCAAGGGATCATAGCAGAGACAGTCACATATTGTGGGACTGACGTAGTGTCAGCTCATTAGCCGATGCTCCTCTTTACATAGCTCACTCTGACGGCCACCACTTCATTTCTCTGACAGTCATTGTCCGTGTGAAGGATACGGGTGAAGTGCGATCGGATCATCGATGGTTTGAAGGATGACGATGCGTCATCCCCTTCCTGGAACACGATGGTGACGATGTCATTGCCAATGTGCCTCTTTCTTTCCACCTGCCGGAGGAACGAAAACACACGGATGAGGGTGAAAAGTACCAGTAACATCAGTCAAATTACGAATCATGGTGTTTCCCACTTAATGTCTCCCACGGCTGGACTTGTACACAACATCTTTCACATATAACAATTACACTGGAAACTATAACAGGAATCGCTCCATGGGGCAGTAACATGTTCTATGCAAATTGCAACTACCCCATAAACTGAGTGTAGCTGCCTCTGCTGACTCATGATTGTGTGGATAAGTGGAACAAGTCAGCGGACAGAAGTGAATAAAGATGGATGACTCGCCTCCACTCACCCCCACCCCCTTCCCCCCCTGTTTAGAAACAAAGCTAAAAGGCCATGGACGCAATAATAATAATAATAGACAACATATTGTATATGATCCTATATTGAGAGAGATGATAACCATATATGTTATCTATATATCAAAGTGTTATCATTGCAAATATCCATCCACCGGTTCTATGAATTTTAAGTCAGAGCATTTCCTCTATAATCAAACATTCTTCACCCAGACTGGTGGAGCTATAGAAGTTGCCGTCACCGTGCTGTTCCTTGCATCCAGCTCTTGACTGTGCGGGGTGAAATGATCAGCGACACAGCAGAATGACTCAGGTGTCAAACACGGTCACCGTTCTCTCAGATGACTGTCGTTCTTGTCACTCGGGTGGATGGGAGACAAGTGGCAAACCAGGGGCCTCACTTTGAATGCTTTGCAAGCACAGACTGTTCCCGATTATTGACAGCCTGGGTGTCTTTTTTTATCTTAAGGAGAAATCCACTCGCGTGTCAGACCTGGTGAGCACCAGGGCTTTTAAATCATACTCGATAATATTGACATTACAGAGCAGAGGGAGGCAACACAGTAAACAGCCTTTCTTCTCCTTTTCTGCACATAAAAAGCTCCATTGATTGACACTGCACTGACATTTCAGATTTGAGTCCGAAGGGGTTGTCATGCCAGCAACACGGTGTATGTTTTACTTGCCGTTGTTGGGCCGGAAAGGAGCTTTGTTTACAAACACTATGAATCTAATCCTACATACTATACCTTCACATTTAGAAAGAAAACCCATGTTTCTGTACCTGCTGTTTATTCTCTTTGGAGTAGGGTAACATGGTGGACACGTGGAACATGAGCTCATGGCCCTGATACACTGTGTAGATGGACTTAATTCCTGTAGTGTCATCTGCAGGTGAAAGGGGAGAAATATACAACAAAAACATTAGTATCATTGAATAGCCTTTTGAAATCTTTTTTTTCATCATTACGAAATGTTCATTGATGTGATTTTACACATGTTCTGACTCACTCTTGGTGTCAAGGCCTCCTCGATATCCTGCCCATCCCTGCAGCGTTATGGTGTCACCCAGCAGATTGAGAAACTTATCAAAGCCCTCGCTCCCCGTCTCTGAAACACACAGATCAAACTCATATTTTCTGTTTGGACAGTTTTAAAATCATATGCATGTACTATCATGTCAGAGGGAAGAGTTCAATATATAAATGGAGCAAACAGCCTGTCACAGAGAATATGAAAACGTACCGTTACTAAACATCTCGTCGTCCGTGAGCTGTCCGTCTTTGGCAAACAGGACTCCAAATTTAAAGTTGACCGAACCCTAAAGAATGATGATTGGTTGATAAATATGTTTATGGCGCAATTACAGTGGTGGCATGAATAAACATGGTGTAGGGCTCAAATGCACAATTGTAGAAACTGCACATTTACGACATCATTCTTTTCACACATGGTCAAAAACAATGTGCGTTTCCACCATGACGTGTGTGAGGACGACGTCGACATGAGAAACCATAACAAAGGTAATCTTAACCAGTGTCATACCATACCTCCTGTTCCTCCAACACCAGCAGGTCCTGAGGAGAGAAAACATTATCATTATTGTTATATTATTATAATTTACAGTGAGAGGCAGGGCAGGCAGATACGACGGAGCCCTGAGGGTAACACACAGATTAGGTGCGGCTGAGCAGACTTGGCAGGAAACAGCCCGGTGTAAATGTTTGACTGGGAGCAGGGCTGGTGATCTCACCTTCTGAATCTCAGGGTTGAGAATCTCCCTGGGGCCTTTCTCAAACCGATCCATGTTCATTGCACTGGGAATAAGGACAGGAGGGGGAGGAGAGGGAGGAGGAGGAGGAGGAGGAGGGGAGGGGGGAGCGGGGAAAGTAGTGATGAGAAAAGATAGCAGGGTGTTTAGGGATTAATGGAAGATGAATGGCCCACAGGGGCTCACAGAAAGATGACACCTGACACAGGGGATTTCTCATCCGGCTCCGACTCTCGATACTCATTCACAGCTCGAGCTGCGACTCCACTCAGCCTGAGGAATGTATCGTCTCCTGTGTCCTGTTCCAGGCGTCTTATTTTATCCGGTTACAGCTCGGCTATAGTGAACACATGCGTGACCAGAATACGTGACTATCAACAACATACGAGAGGAAGTTTATCCACGTGAATTCGAATGCAATTCCACTGCTCAGATTGGAAATTGATATTGTAAATGTATTGGGGCACGGGTGATCCCATGCAAGCACAATCATTATTAGTTGCACATCACTGAGTTCACATTTGACGTTCTGAAATAAAAAATAATTGACATCATGCTCAAACAAACAACTGCAATCCAGGCAGATGGACCAGTGTAGAATGAAATGCGTGGCGCATTATTGGTCGACCTAGAGGAACACGTTGTTGGTTACGGCTGTTCAAAAGTAAACATCCCAGTTCTTGATGAATTGGTATTTTGTCATGTAAAACAGTCAAATCTTGAAACTCATTGAAATACAGAACATTCTGAAAATAATATCTAGTTTGTGGTGCAACTCGGCACCAAAATACACAAAAAAAACCAAAGCGGGAGGGGCTCTGACACAACGCTGCATGCAAGTACTAACATTTCACTGCATCATCGGATGATGATCAGGTCTGCTTTATGTGTTGTAACGAGTGAATGAGGCGTGTCGGTGCTGAGCTCCGGGCCGAGTGTGTGTCTCACCTGAGGATGGACTTGACTGATAGTGTTTTGGTGGGGCTGTACGGGAGGCTGATCTTCAGAGTGCCCTGTGCCAACAAGGATGACACCGATCAGAGATCACACGCTGTCGATACCAAAGAGTCACGACTTCAAAACACATTATTCCTTTTGTGCGTCTCGGGAACAAGCTGTGTATCGGCCGAAGTTCTCGGCTTCCGACCTGCTGCGTCACGGTTAAAAACAGAATTTGGTGAAATCTGAGCGCTCCCCTGTGGAAATTCAGAGCACACAACCTATTTTTCCAATTAACCAGTCAAATGAAATCAGAGAAGTTCAAGCCAAACAAAGTGGTTCTATTCAACAACAATAACAACAACGACAGCAGCAGCAGCAACATCCTGCACCGGTCAGAGTCAGACAGAAACAAGACGAATCAACGTGATCAGGCGGCGGAGGTGCACGGCACTAATCAGGTTCCAGATGAGTCTGGTGACCAAAATTAGATCCGAGCCACGAAGCTGAGTCACCGCATCATCAACACACAACAATGCGCGACGTGCCCCTCCCTCACACACATACACACACACACACACACACACACACACACATGCACAGTGACTTAAAATTGGAATAGAAGAGTCCCTCAAAATGCCGTTTTATACATTTTTATATTTAGATGACAGAAAGAAACACCACCCACACTGCGAGGCAGTCATGTAAAGTAACTGAGTAGATCTACTCGAGTACTGGGTGAGTATAGCTCCGCTTTAAATGCTTTGCTGTGATTGGTGGATGCTTTCCAGCTCTTGTGTGGCACTCACCTTCAGGTTAATGGCTTTCTTGGTAGGCATATCAGACCAGCAGCTATGCAAATATTATGCTAATGATCATAATGAATCATCTTATTCAACAATTTGAGGTACACATAATGATCCGGTATCAGCAGTCGATCAGTGAGCTCACCGTCTTTCTCCAGAGGATGGCTCTGTACTGAGGAACCCGCTGGTTGTTCTGGTCCGAGAGGACGACCGACAGGTAGAAGGGATTCTTCTCTGCATCTGTGCCCACGTAGTTCTGATGAACTGAGAGAGAGAGAGAGAGAGGGACAGAAATATAACATTTCACTAATAAAAATGCAGATATACTGAAATTATGTAAAGGACCAGTGCGCAGGATTTAATGGCATCTATCGGTGAGGTTGCACACGGCATCCCCTCTTTTCCAAATAAGGATCTACAGGTGACTTTAACTCCTCTCTCGAGGAAGTGTTTCGTTTGTCCATTAAAGGCTTCTGAAGAAACATGATTGGATGTATCCTGAGGCATGTTGTATACAAATGAGAGCAACACAAAAAAAATGTCTTCACATGGTTCCTTGAAAATCCTACACAATGAACCTTTAACAGGCAGACGACCTTTCCTGTAAAGAAGTCATTTTATCATCTCCTTATGAAAGGTTCATCTTTCACTTTAAACCCCTCGTTGCCTTTATTTTCCATCTTCCCCTTAATTGTGTGTGTGTGTATGTGTGTGTGTGTATGTGTGTGTGTGTGTGTGTGTGTATGTGTGTGTGTGAGACACTGTCTCAGACAAAGATGGCCTGACGACACCACAGCCGAGTCACACATTCGTGCCGCTGCCTCTTCGGTTGACAGGGCAACGTCTTGAGAAACAAAGGCCTTCCAACCCAATTAGACGCAGGACATCTGCCCGTGTTACTGCTCCTGCTTTGTTTATTTCCTGCTCTTCATTCTCTCTCCTCTTTTGTCCCTCTCCTTTTTTCCCCAGCTGGTTTCCAGCTCTGTTTGTTCTCCATTAGCCGTTCCATTCACTTATCTGCGTATTTGTTTAGTGAGCTAGTGTTTAGATGTTGCGAGGGAAAACTCATTCTCAGGAATGACGTTCATACCAAACAAGGACCAAGCAGTATTCTATTTTCATTCAGCATTATTCTTGTTGGTTTGTAGGATTAAAAACATCAAAAACATCTATATCCATTCATTTGATAGATATCTGCAAGTATTTGCTTTATTATTACAATTATTATTCTTATTATTGATAAAAAAAAAGAATGTATCTATATTATTTTCCAACACTTGCCCCAATTTCCCACTGAACTAGAATAGCACTTTCCATATTATATCTACTATAGGGATCATGCACCATTCTGCGCATCTTCAGTGCTTTTAACGCGATATTTCAAATCTCAAGTCATTGGCCCGGGTGCCTTAAGGGCAGGAAACTCTCGTGTGAGAATAACTGGCCTCGAGTTCTCATTGTGTGGTGTGGTGTGATACAGTCAGCTCTGTTCAGGCTGTGAGACACAGATGGCTCAGCTGCAGTCCAAATGGGTCCGGCCAAATTCGTTGTAAACGAAGCGACCACAACACGACCCCAGCTGAAAGAATTGTTCTTCGTCCTCTTGCCAACTTTTGCGGTCAAACTCCGCCTCTACCTGGCAATTATCTCCGTCCATCTCAGCTTCTGTCTGAAACCTCGGCCGATCGCGCTGTCTGATTGGAGTAGCAATCACATCATCTTTTCCCTGCCGCGGCACCTTCTCTGCATTAATAAGGAGGCGGAGGCGGTGAAATGATGGGATGTCAGAAAGGTGAAGAAACGTAACGGCTCCTATGCCCACATGTTGTAAAGCATGCTATCAGCTCCAGCCTTTGCTCAGCCCGGTGTCCGCCACAGACTGACTGTGGGATCGGAGAGCGGCTGAGATACTCGGTGGGAATGAGGCCGGACACTAACAAGTTTTGGCCTCAGATGAAGAGAGGACGAGATTGACTTCATAAGATCAGAAGCAACCTGCAGACCAGGGAATAGATTCAATAACACCCCCCCCCCTCCCCACCCTCCCCTCACACACATAAACCCTTTCAATGGTTCCCTCTGTGTGCAAACCTGTGTTTTTTTAAACAGAGCAGGGTGCAGCAGCACTGACCTTTTCCCAGGAAGTATTTAAAAAACCATCTGGTGTGGTACTCTGGATTCTCCAGATGGACATCGGTTCTCCTCCAGGTTCCTGGAGCGTAGTCCAAAGTCTGAAATATACACACACACACACACACACACACACACACACACACACACACACACACACACACACACACACACACACACACACACACACACACACACACACACGTGCGCACATACACACAAACACTTTGCATTGAGGATTGATAGAAAAAATAAAGTAAGAGCAACCCTCCAAACTTTTCAGATGTACAAAGACGTAAGAGAGAAAACTCCACCTGGTGTAATTACATTTTATTTCGTCCATAAACTCAAATCAATAAAGCTAAAAACCCCTCATGCATCACTTACTGAATAAATAAAGCTGCTCGTCATTGACTGAGGCCAGTAAGCGGAAGATAAGAGTGGATGTGTGCAGTAAAGTGTATTACAGTATATTGTGTACCTCATCTGATGAGCCATTCTCAACCCTGAAGCGTCCCGCCCTCTGAATAGCCCCGTCTGCGTCGCTGGAGATCAGCTGAGAGGGAGACAGAGGGACACACACACACACACACACACACACACACACACACACACACACAGATGGGGACAGGTTTGAAATCATGACAAATGGAGACGTGTGGTGCGTAGACCATAATAAGTAGCTCATAAATACATCAGGAAACACTGCAGATGCATTATTTCCATGTGAAGGCCTGAGTCCTCTCTCCTGTGCAGCTCTTCCTCTTTGTACATCATTATCATCATCATCATCATTATCATCATCATCATCATCTCATCATCATCTCATCATCATTTCTTTGATCAACAGTCATTAAGTTGCAGGTGATTCGTCCCACCTCCTCTGCAGATGTCTTCTTCATCTTCTCCCAACACCCCCATGCAACAACCCCCCCCGGCCCCCCGCCACCCCCCTGCTGCCCTCCACTTATCGCCTCAATTATGTCTCTGCTGACTGACCTCTCTCCACTCTTCAGCGCCGAGAGTGAGATGGTTACACTTAATGATAGAGAGCCAGGGAGGAGAAACATGAGAGGGCAGAGGTGGAAAACACAATGTGCAGCGGTTTAGAACATATAACTAAAGGAACACTTGGAGAAAAGGCTGAGAACTGGGTGACCACTATTGCTCTTTTAGATCTCTGCATTGACATTGTGCATGCTTTTTGTTTTATTCGTTAGAAGTAGTAACACAAATACTACTATAGACACAAAAACCATAGAAGTAGTCTGTGACATCATTCGATATGATCTTGATATTATACATTAAAATGTTTTGTATAAACAAATGACCTTCAAAATCTTATTATAATCTTAATTGTATTAATAATATTCATTAATTTAATTATGATCTTATTATGTCTCCGTTCAACCTTGTGCACCACGCTAACATTGAAGTTCAGCACATAGCAAGGCTATAGTAGCATCATCATGATGTCGGGGAACTCTCAGTTTTCTTTAATGAATAGAGAGACTCAAATTAATTCACATTCAGGAGAGGTAATGTCACTCATCTAATTAGAGTGTTGAATCATTTACCAGAATGGTTCTTCGTTAAAATGTACATAAATGTTGCAAATTTCATTAAAGGAGGTTGGAAATCCGATAATAATCACATTGCTGCAATCAGACCAGATTGAATGTGGTGTCAGTGCTGCATGAGAGCATTTCCAGCCAATGTGAAAACAACATGTTTCATGAGCTTGATGCTAAAACAGCGTCTGCATGAGTTCAACATGTTTCAGTTTAATTTTTCGAGTGTTGAGTCAGTCATCCTCCTCCTCCTCCTTCTTCTTTACATCCTGATTGACACAATGTGGCTCACCTTATTACTCTTCACGCCCTCATTTCCTCCTTAGCCCCAACACTGTCGCA
This sequence comes from Chascanopsetta lugubris, assembly GCA_016785325.1. NCBI lineage: Eukaryota > Metazoa > Chordata > Actinopteri > Pleuronectiformes > Bothidae > Chascanopsetta > Chascanopsetta lugubris. The sequence continues at coordinate 27,857 of JAFBJT010110582.1, read as the reverse complement.
GTGAGTGATGTTGTGTTGCCAGGCAACCAAACACAGTCTCCCCTCCCTTGTTGATCTCTGAGATGCCTTTTTCTCTCTGCATCTCTGCCCTCTGCTCTTTGACCACCCGTATTTAATTGTGTTTTGTTTTTGTTTTTTTGCTCCCTTCACTGACGGAGGTCCTGTCACATTAAAGAAAAAAAAAGAAAAAAAAGCAGAGGTTCTGGTGTGACTGTGTCTCTTTGCACATGTCGTCATATATTCAGGCAGGAGGGACCAGGAGGAGGCTCTCAGGTGACAAGGACTGAAAATCAACTGCAAACTCTGATGCACACAATCACAAATTGGAACCAACTAATCAGTATTTGCATCATCTGATGATTGAGCTCTAAAGTGTATCATTGTCTACGTCTTGATCCACTCTAAATCACGATACTAATATTGAATCAACACCCTGGTTTAACTTTTGTTGAATCTAATTGTGAATGGTAACAGTTCAGAGGAAGGGTACCTGCCCCCTTCAGCGGCTTCCTGTGGGATGTCAGACAATGGCAGACAGTGATGAGAGAGAGTGAGAGAGAGAGAGACAGAGAGAGTGAGAGAGGGAGAGAGAGAGAGAGAGAGAGAGAGAGAGAGAGAGAGAGAGAGAGAGAGAGAGACCTGTGTGTAAGTGAGAATAAAAGGCCACATCTTTACACACATAACTCTCATATCGACTTTATTGTTCACTCTAAATTAGACTTGATGTCCAGCACTAATACCCCGGGGGATTAGAGGATGAATCTAGAGGTGAAAAAAGATCACAACATCCCCAGTGGTCACAGTGAAGCTGTTTGCGCGTCCATTCTAAACCTGCCTGTTTACGTGCCCTGTGGTGATGCCGGTTACAGGTTCTGTGCTGAAAGTGAAACAGTGACTAAGCCCCGGCAGCAAAGACCCACTGCAGGATTCAGAGCCGTAAATTCTGTCATAAATACAGTAAAAATAACCCCATGAATGTGACATTGATTTTACCCCGGCCTCACACACACACAGACGAGTCAGCCATGAGCTGCCTTCCCCTCAGAAACACTGTATAAAGTGAGATAACACAATAATCCAGAGGTTGAGCGCCATGCGTGTTTACTGCAGGTGAGAGCCTCTGATAAACGACGGGGCTCCTGCTGCAGTAATTGGTGTCTTCGGAGCCACTGCAGAAAATACTGCCTCCCCCCCTTTCATATGCATATTAACTGCCCCTGAAGAACGAATACATTTTTCTGCATGTTTCCCCGACGTGGCGGTAAGTGCTTGTATTTGCATGTGTTTACGTGCACCGTGGTTCTGCCACGATCGGCATGTGTGCGCGTGCAGAGAATGGAATGTGAATGGCACCAGAGCAACAGGGCCTCAATCTGCCGCCATCTCTTCTCCTGCCTCCTGCAACATTGACTGTCCAATAGCAGGATAATGGAGGCGGGAGCCGACGCAGTTTTCACACGGGGCTATGCTCCGCCTCCTCACTGTGCGTGTGCACGTGTGAGAAAACGGTGACATGTACGATTGAATGCACGTTTGGGTGAGTGTTTGTGCTGCTGCCTGTGCCGGTTTTGGGTGAGAAGAAATGAGAAATGAGGGGAGAGATTACACACCCTGGGGAGTCTGCCTGTGTGTGTGTGTGTGTGTGTGTGTGTGTGTGTGTGTGTTTGTGCACGTGTGCGTCTGGCACATGTGCACGTGCACACCTCTAAATCATGCAAGAGAAGAGGTGCAAAGAAAGGCAAAGCTGCACTCTCAACAGTTCCCCTGTGAGCCTGCAGGGGAGGCAGAGCGGAGGAGACAGGGGAGATGGGGAAGCCGGTTATGCCTCTGCACTTTAACAAACAACCCATAAAACATCTCAGTGCTGTCGGGGGGGGGGGGGGGTGGAGGGATGGAGCATTGAGAGGGAGAAAAAAGAGAGAGAGGGGGCATCGGATGTATAAAGAGAGGGGAGGAATGATGGATGAGGCGAATCGGGGGGGAAAGGCAAAGAGCAGCGTAATGACAACAAAAGCCCCAATGATATAAGAATAATAGTCGTGTCCAGGTTGCATAAGCTCATGGGACAAGGGGTTAGCTTTATTGAGGGAACACACACACACACACACACACACACACACACACACACACACACACACACACACACACACACACACTTAAACAGCACCCGTTTTAGGGCATGACTTGAACATTTCACAAACACAATCAGGCTCACTGCGCATAACTGAGTGTGTCCGATTTCCCCAAGGCCCACAGGACAAAAGCAACACTGCAGTGCAGACAAAGATGAGTGTGTGTGTGTGTGTGTGTGTGTGTGTGTGTGTGTGTGTGTGTGTGTTTTGGGGTATTAAATCGATAGTTTTGTGAATGCTGACAGATAATTGATCTCATCAGTGTGCTCGCTGTGATGCACACTCACGAACCTCCAGCAGGACAGAGACCACAGGGGAGTGGACGATGGAGGGGATGTATTCAGATTGAATGTAGTTACAAAAAATACATATTTCATTGATCCTCATAACACTACAACCACAATTGGCATTTCAGTCAATACACTAAAGCCATGAAGTAAAACTTCAACCTGAAAAAATATTGTCGAACAATCAAATGCCAATTATCTTGAATTAGAGGGAGGGTGCAGTTTTATCTGGTGTCGGACACATGAAGAATCCTCTGTGTGTCTGAGTGAACAGGAAGTGGGATGGACATTAATATCTCAGTGAGTCAAAGTCCATAATAAAAATACATCAGCAGCTGAATTTAGAGAAGGAGCCATGGCAGATCAAATTAGGAATGTGGAAAATAAATCCTGCTTCTTTTAATCTACCATTAGTGTCTTTTCAAAATGATCATACTTTCTCCATGTAAGGATCATGTCCGATGTAATGTAATGGTAAATAATTCCTAATCATATGAGAATACAATATGTGCATTTAGATAATTGAATATCTCACACTGTGAGATACTGTAGCAATGATAATGTATAATTGATTGATGATATGTTGTATGGAACAACAAGCTAATACCTGTCAGGGGGAGAATCGGAAGTGAAAATGTAAATCGGAGACAAACGGCGTCTGTAACGTGGCCGTTTGCCACGCAGCCATCGACCGCGCCTGGATTAGCATCCACGTCGCCCGAGGCTCGGATGAATCCGGCCACGCCAACACGTCGATATCTGCCCATTTATTCCACAGCAACTCTGCTGATGACTAATCGAAAGACTGGGACCACCCACCCGTGCAGGAGGCATGGTAGTGGGGGCGCAGCAGCAGTAAGGGCCCTGAAATGCAGGAGCGGAGCCTGAGGTCCCCGAGCAAAGAGGCGGCACGGTGAGCAACAGCTGCCGTGAGAGACGATTAGTTAGAGACGAGCGGGAGAGACAGACGGAGAGACGACACCGAGAGAGGCTGTCCCCTGTGAGACGCTTGAAATAACTTTTACAGGAGTGATGGATGCTGCACCGCAGATTTCTGAGGATGCATTGACATTTTGCCGATGAAAATCTATTACTTTCAATAATGTCAATCTATTTTGGAATCCGAGTCAGCTGATTTCCGACATGCTCTCCGCATCTCTATGAGGGAGTGGGAGTAACAATCATCTGAGTGACTTTCTCTGGACTAGATCTGGAACCTTATTCTATAATGACCACGTGTGTCAGTAAAAAAATGACATAGTCTCGCTTTAAAGGTGCAGTGTGTAAGATTTTGTTCATTTTTGTCACTTTGAAAAATGTTACAAAACCATTACATGCTGACATTTTCAGGAATTTCTAACCACCGAAATATATATGTTTTCCCATTACCCTTAAACGAGCCTATTAATATATATTTACATGAGGAGTGGGTCCGCCATGTTTTTAAACATCTTTTGAGCTATTATGATGACTGAAGTCGACCATAGGTTCTCCTGCATGCTCAGAAGGGTAAGGGTGAAGTGATGAATACAACATGCAACTTCGCCTCTAGATGTCACCAAATCGTACCCACTGCAACTTCAATGCAGGCAAACACAAACATGTGGTCACACACACGGAATGAGACGCACCCACACTGAGAGTGGGAATAAAGTCAGTGTGACAGTGCAGTGAAAAGCCTGTGAGGCTGTGACAGTAACACTGGTTAGCAGGTGGGAGAGGAGCCGTCTGTTCACCAGCCTGTGCACCACTGACAGCGAGAGGATCTTCACACACACACACACACACACACACACACACAAGTGCGTGCACATACACGTGCACATGCACACACACTTTCATCACTGGGCCTCCAGTGAAACCAGTACAGTTGAGTGGGAGAGCAGCAGCACACAGAGCGGCAGTGTGTCAGGATTTAATGAGTTTAATTGTGCATCGGCTCCGTCTTTAGTGTGCGACGCACAATTAAGCTGCTGAGAGTGGACTGGTGCAGTTGACAGTGAATCAAGAAGACAAGACAGGGCTGGAGACGCCTGTGTGTTTGTGTGTGTGTCTACCTGTGAGTGCGGCGGCCATCATGGAGGACGTTTGTGTGTGTGAGTGTGACGAGACATTAATGGGATCCTCGCATGTGCTGACTGCCGTGACATGGGCATGTAATATGTTCTGATGGGCTGAGTGTGTGTGTGTGCGTGTGTGTGTGTGTGTGTGTGTGTGTGTGTGTGTGTGTGTGTGT
>JAFBJT010110582.1:0-13390 GCA_016785325.1 Chascanopsetta lugubris | reverse complement strand
ACACACACACACACACACACACACACACACACACACACACACACACACACACACACACACTAAAGAGTGCTGGAATGCTCAGCCCAGGCAACATGACACTCAGTAGCTGCTCATCAATTTTTAATCAGCAGAAACCCCTCTGTGTCATGCCACGCTAGAGGAAAACACCTAAAGCTACTCACACATAAACACACACACACGCACACACACAACACACCCTCACAGCGTATTCTCTTTCATTCTCTATGAACATAAACCACTTATAAAAATAGCTTTTGCCAAAATGCAACAGCCTGAAGGAGCAAGAAAAGGCTTTTCTAAAGAGAAAATAAAGCCTTGGTTTTCACTCACACACACACACACACACACACACACACACACACACACACACACACACACACACGTACGTCAGCATCAAGTTACAAACAAGCCACCTGAGATACCAGAACACCCCCAACTCAAATTAGAGCCCTGAGGCTGATCACGCTCACACACACATGCAGATACTCATGCATGTTGTATCACCACAGGTTTGTCACACACCTTCCCATTGTCACACTTTGACACGCACTGGCGCTTCTGCATATGGCTTCCTGTGCGACAGTCTGTTTTACACTGCTGTGTAAAGCAGACTGTCGCACAGGAAGTTCAAACAGGGAGACTCCCTCTTCACAGAGTATTCTGTTGTACCCTGGGAGCTGTAAAACCTGAATGAACCACAAAGGTTCCTCCTGTTCTTCGAGGGGGAACCTGTGTGATGTGACAATATTCTGCTCCAGGTGATGAACCTGATCCACTGACAGTTCACAAGCAACAACAAGACCTGCTTCACATATACACAAGGGCTGCTCCTGTCTGTTCCCTGTCTTTAATCAATCAATCAATCAATCAATCAATCAACCAACCAACCAACCAACTAACCGATCGATCAAAATGTTTGTACAGTGCAGCATGGTACAGTACAATACAACACAGGATAGCTTTGTATAGTATAGTATAGTATTGTGTCATTTAGTATAGTATAATGTAGTAACACAACATGGTGGTATAGTATAACATTGTATAGCACAGTATAGCACAACACAGCCTATCTTTGTATGGATAGCTTTGTATGGTATAGTGTAATATAGTATAGTATAGTATAGTGGGGTACAGAACAGTACACTACAGTGCAGTATAGTACAGTAAAGTGCAATACAGTGTAGTATAGTAATGTAAACAATAGTATAACACAGTCTAGCCGAGTAAAGTGCAGCATAGTATAAAAACCCTTTGCGTACCCTTAGCCTCCAACTCTACATCCAAACATAATGAATTCACTGGTTTCTTTGGAGGATGTACGATGTCAATATTCATTCATACCAGAACCAAGCTAAAGAAACAATCAATAATCGCTGATGGATCATTTTGTCACCGTAGTTACCAGTTGTCCAATTCCGTATTTCAACAGTACTCATGACAAAGTCATCCATATAAATAATAATAATAATAATAATAATACTAGTAATTGATGTCAACTTATATCCTACAGCCATGCAAGTTTCTCATGGACTGACCCAGTTCAGACAACAGAATGTCACAATGTGTCACCATACGACCGAGCACCATTCATGTGAATCACCGCGCTGCTGGGCTCGGCTTTTGACAGGTCGACAGCAAGTCACGGGGTCATGTAAAAATAGCTACTTTCAGGACATTTCACGTGTCTGGTCTCTCTGGCGTTGGATGTGGCATTTAATGCCAGTTTGTCAAGGTCAAATGAGTTCAATGGGTTACATGGATTGAATTGAAAAGCATCACAATGAAGTTGAATGTATCCACTTGGTTAGACTGAGGGCTTCAACATTAATTTGAAGGTGGAACAAAAATCAGTACTCTTTAATATGTGTGTGTGTGTGTGTGTGTGTGTGTGTGTGTGTGTGTGTGTGTGTGTGTGTGAGACCCAGCAGAGATGGATTATCCCAGGCTCCACATTCCCACCAGACTCCAACTTCAAAGCTCAGAGTATACTACATGTGGGTGTCAGCATTACTGCCTGTGGGTTTACAAATCTATGTGCCTGTGCCAGGATCGCTTGTTGTGCTGCACAGGTACACAAACGAACGTATACCCATGAGCACTCACTGGAGGGTTTTCCTCCATGAAGCTGCATGACGCGGATCAGGGGCCCTCGGGTCAATAGCCCTCTAATCCCCCCCCCCCCCCCCCTAAACCCCCCCCCCCCGCCCCAGAGCTGAGTCGCCATCTCTCTGGTCAGCTGCCACTCTGGCCCTTTAGTCTCGGAGCATAAGTCGAGTCTGACCACGGCACCTTTCCCACGCTCAGGATAAACAAGACCTCTGTTCCAGCTTAGTGTGAAAGTGCCACAATGTGATCGGATGTGCTGCTACTCGCACCATCAGGCTCTGATGGGAGTCCACTCTGTCATTAGAGACGCATGGAAGTGATGCACGCGCAAAGCGACAGGATTTCTGTGAAGAGGCTCTGTCCCTAAACAATGTCAACCTTCATGACGCTGCCGTCACAACACAGCTGCTGCATGTTCAACCACTGGTTTGTCACTTGTACTCAAATATTGGAACTGTTACAGTCATTTAACAGTTTAATCCATTTTCCGCTGTATGTACATTATATACACAACAGACTTACGTGCATATTTGTGTTTGTTAAAGGTTACAGTTCGTCCATTCGAAGCTACTGTAAAAACACGTGTCTTCCACAGAGAGGACCGACAACTGATCTGTATATATGGAGTTTATTATAAAGTCAAATTTGTACATTTAGTTGATTATACAATCATGAAAATATGAATCTGTTTTTCTTATATTCCATCCCTGCTGACAGAATGAAAATTATGATCCTAAATGTTACGTATTGGACCTTTAATTACTAAGACAAAGCAGAAATTACTGGAACAATTACCGATGCGATTAAAAGAATACTAGGATTGGAAAGCACGTTGCTAAAGGTCAAAGTTCAATCACAGGTCTCCAACATTTTGTCATGGAATGGGAGATGTTGAGGAATTTCATTAAGGGGCAATTTACCCTTTAAAAAGCCAGAGTGGGTAAAACATATCCAATATCTCACAGGAAAAGTCAATGTGTCAAACGTCATTAATCATCCCGTGAGCTCACATATTGATCTCATGGCCTTTTCTGATCTCCAGAGATGGAACGACACAGGGGGAGGACTCAGTGAATTTAATAACCTCGGTTTAGTCGCTCAATCCCGCCATTTTTCTACATATGTATAATTTAGCCTAAAAGATTATTGGTAGGGAAGCTCATTCAGTGAGTGACAGGATACCGATGAAACACAAGTGGTACCTCAGCAAGCAAAATGCTCAGGAGTAACACGTTTTTGACACTTAATTGCTGGTGGTGTCATTTAGGCACATAAAAGGAAAATAATTGTTTTCAATGATTATTCTCTGATTGAAATTTGAGGTTTTTTTTTTCAATTGCAAAATTATATGTACTGGATTTTATTCTAAACATTTAACCAAGGAAATTATCAGTAGATTAAACAGAGACAATGACAATGATAATAACAACAATAATAACAATAATAATGATGATAATAATAATAATAATAATAATAATAATAATAATAATAATAATAATAATAATAATAATAATAATACAACCCTTTCAGTGTTGGTAGTTATGCATAAAGGACTATCAATCAGCTGTCCTTCTTAGTTAGTTTTGCTACTGACATGTCATTTGCATAAATGCACACACACACACACACACACACACACACACACACACACACACACACACAGAGGAGGAGGATGATTTGGATTCAGACCTCGACCCATTTCGTTTCCAGTGCGTCCCAAATGCCAGCGGGTCACCATGTGGCCCCTGTGAAATGTCAGCGTATCTGACCACGACAATTTATGATGCCACTCTCATTAAAAGTGATCAGGTGAATTAACCTCTCGTCTGCTGCGATCAGAGCGGCCCCAGACACTGCTCTGACCTCTGACCTTTGGCTACATGTATGTGCTGGTGTACATTTGAACAGACAAAGCTGAACACAGCTGAACATAAAGAGGTTACATTTGCAAAACACAAAAACCCTCAGCAGACCATACAGTCACACACCACCTACTCCTCCTGGTGGAATCACGTGAATGACCCAGTGCAACAGGCTTCTCATTATTCCACCTCTGCTCATTCATTTGAATGCAACACGTCATTTTATCCTGTCAGACACATCAACACCTTAAACCAGCACGCAGATGGAAATTCCAAAGTGTGAAAAGCCTCATTTGAATCATTCATTTACAATCATTCACCCAATTCTAACGCTGTATGATGAGATCTGTTTATGCAGGGAGAGTCTGCCCTCTTATGGATAACATTTGTATTACATCTAAAAAAGAAAAACACAAAAGGCACAGTTTTATCCTAGTAACTAACAACTGTATGAGATAATCTTCTTAAATTAAAAAGAATACCAATATCATTAAAAATTACAAAAATATTAAGGTATTTTCTTTCGTCAGAGGTAAAGAGAACAATATGCATAGTTGAATCGTTTTTGGATACCCAACTATTATCAGCACCACATCCTGACTATGCAACATTTGCTAAAACAATGGAAATAAACTCAGTACTTCAGTAAAAATTAATGGTTCCTTCTTTCACCTGAGTTTCCAGTAACTGCATCCAAAGTAATCGAGTACTTTAGATATGAAGCATGTCACAGACACCTTGCTAATGCATATCTAAATTACTATATCTATATTCTACTCGAGCTAAGCCAGTAACACAATGTTAATGGACTTTATTCATAAATGTAATGATTTTCTTCTGCAGTACTTAGTCACCTTCTTTCACACACACACACACACACACACACACACACACACACACACACACAAAGCCACTTTTTCCCACACAGTGCCTTTTCTGTCACACTCTGCTGCCAATCAAGGACTGAAACTCTTGTTATCCTCTGAAATCCAGCAGAAGAGAAAAAAAAACACTCTTGATCTTTATCTATCGACACAGCCTCTTTCACTCTCTCACAACGTGCCTCCTCACAGCTTCACACTTCTGTCAACGTGGCTCGGGCCTCGTTGTTTCAACAAGTTGTGTCGATTCTCAAGTGTTGACCGTGACTGAGTCATATTTATCTTGCACCATTCTGGCGGGCGGCCCTGGTGTGACACCGGCGGACTCTGACTGGGTGTTCCCACACTGAGGCGATGCAACACTGCACTGCAGCTCTTCACACAGTTGGTGAGATTTAGACGTGTGTGAGGGTTAGAATAACTTTCTGATGAATGAGAGCGAGAGAGATAGAGAAAGAGAGAGAGAGAGAGAGAGAGAGAGAGAGAGAGAGAGAGACCCAGTATATTTCACTCTATGTACATTTGTGTTGCTTTTTAAACAAAGCAAACAAAGACTACTACTATACTATGAGATTTTTGTTTGAAATTGTCCTTTCCAAAGTATAGTAATTTCCATAGTAACATGCCTCAAAATGCATCACTTACACATAAGCATACAACATTAGCTCTCCTATGCACATAAACAATTTTATCCTATGTGGTAAAATAAAGACCAACAACAAAAACAATAAAACAATGATGATAAAAGAAGAACATAATAGCAGTAATAAAGACGAAACACAATGTCGAAACAGATAATATGCAAATTGCCCAACACCCTGGTGACCCCGATTACAAACAGGTGGTCACTGCTTTGGTCATGTGACAGGAGCCTGGCAAATCAGCTGAGTCTAAGTCATGAGCAAAAGGAACCAATCAGGAAGCAGCTGTAAGTATCTCCATCAGCAAACATGTAAGACTTACAAATGCAGCCTTTTCAAAACAAAACAAGGTCAGAGTCTCAAAGCCTCTTCGTTTCAATGGCACAGAAACATCAGAGTGAGCACAGCCGGCCAATCCACAGCAGCCAAGATGATGCATTTTACAGCAGTGGTTTGTAAAAGTGAGGCCAGACGGAGAATCACAGCAGCAGCAGCAGCAGCAGCAGCAGCAGCAGCAGCAGCTTTGGGCCTGTACAGTCGGTGCAACTCCCCAAAAGCGTCTCCACATCAACCGTCTCCTTCAAACCACATCACAACAACCTCAACTGAAACTATTCCCATCTCTGATCCCCCCTCAGGTACTTTCAGACGCCTTTTCATCTCTTTCACGACTCGTTTCAGTCGCTTGCTCCCTGACCAGGCGAACGGCTCCTAGTGGCAGCCTCCCTAGAAAAACCGCAGGGTAAAAATGTACAACAGTAACCCTTCATGGGCTCCATTTCCTCCTCCGTCTCCCCTGGAGCTCACACCCATGGTTATGACGGGGGCAGTGGACTAGTATGAAGCACACACACACACACGCGCACACACACACACACACACACACACACACACACACACACACACACACACGTACACACACTGTGCCCATGTTGCAGCTTTCATATTCACTTTCACTTCGCCAGGCCTGCAGCATGTGGCTTGTGGCCGTGCTGGAGCTGAACCACATCTCAGCCGATACCCAGTTCAGCTCACTGGCTTCATTCCAGCCGACTATAATGGGGGGAATATTTTTCCAGCCTCCGAGTTTTCCCGGAGCCGTGCACAGTGCATTTTAATGTGTAGGTATGTGTCTTAAAGCCCTAAATGGAAGCAGATGTTCCCGTCAAAGAGGGAAAGTTTGCAAAGGGCTGTAATCAAGCGAGGGATTTTTTTTTCTTGTTTTGTATTTTTTCTCTCTCTCTCACTCTCTCTCTTGCTCTTTCTCTCTCTCTCTCTCTTCGTAATTTGAGTCTATTTTTCTGTCTAAATGAAGCCGGTGTGCTGCATCGTGCGCCTGGCCGAGCTGAACCGTGCCGGCTCTCGCTGAGCTATGCAGCCACATATGGGAGTGATTACGGTCCAGTGTTTGTCGGACCTCACTGAGGGACCCACTGTACGGCTGAGCGGAGAAGAACCATGAGCCGTGTGCACGCCGTTTCAATTTCCCTGCTACGACCTTCTATGGAAGTCGGAGCAGTGAGGCGGCGCTGCACTGACACGCTGCACAGGAACCGGCAGACCTCGGGCCTCTGCACAGAGAGTGATTCAGAAATCAATACACAATCAGCCTGCACATATTCATACAATCAAACGATGATTTCAAATGCAAAAAGTGTCTTATCTTCTCATCTTCTGATGCATGTGGGGGTTCATTATGGGCAATTCACTCTCTCACTTGTTTACCAGGCGGCGGAGCAGCAACGTGCCTCCTCACAGCTTCACACTTCTTGTCAACGTGGCTCAGGCCTCGTTGTTTCAACAAGTTGTGTCGATTCTCAAGTGTTGACCGTGACTGAGTCGTATTTATCTTGCACCATTCTGGCGGGCGGCCCTGGTGTGACGCCGGTGGACTCTGGCGTTAGAGCTCATATACAGTCTGTACAACGCCATCTTATGGCATTGTCTCTGGTCACAGATTAAACTGAAAAAGATACACGTTTTCACATTCACAATCGCAGCACTTAGTTCTTAAAGATGAATTAACACAGTGAATAAACCACTGAATCAAGTGAGGAGGCAGAGGTCTGGGCTGATTTGAGTGGAGTCTCTGTGTGACCAGGCCTTTCACCACTAAACAATAAAGCACAGAATTAAAGACTCATTATTTACTCTCAGCTGAATCCTGCACTTTAGTGGAGGCCAGTGTAAAGAAGTACAGGTGAAATGCCGACTCTGTAAAACCACAATGTGTTGACGAAGCATTGCAGGTCTACTCACAAGAATAAAACATCTGTGTCTACTGTGTGTGTGTGTGTGTGTGTGTGTGTGTGTGTGTGTGTGTGTGTGTGTGTGTGTATGTGTGCGTGTGTGTGAGTGTGTGTGTGTGTGTGTGCACGCGTCCGTGCGTGAACTACATAACTTTCCCTGTATGTAAAGCACTGGAGCGCGCCGAGTCAGCAGAAATGTCCGTCATCCCAGATCCCGGCTGGGTGCCTTATGACAGACTGTAAGACAGAGGGAGACCCTGGCAGCTCAGCCTCCCTCGTCCACTCTCACCCTGTTCCTCTCAGAACACATGGGCATGGACAGTCTGTCAGGGCATTCACATTTCTAACGATAAAATAAATCAATAAGATTTAAAAACCAAAAAAAACAAAACATGTCTGACATTGAAAACACATGTTCCCCGTTTGCATGTCGCTTTGAAGTCTACTGTAAAAGCTTCACCAGGAAACCACATGAGGACAAGCCCTAATACATATTTCCTTCTCTTTCTCGCCCCCCCCTCTCTCTCTTTTAAAGACACACATACTCCCCACTCTCTCGTTCGCTCGCCCCTTGTGTTTACAGAGCACTTGAATGGAGTGCGGAGCCACGTCTGGAACCTGTGCCAGTCTCGGGAGCTGCAGAGAAACTCCCTCTCCCCCTGGCAACCGTCGTCAAAAAACACTGTGGGTTGGACCGCGGGCGAGTAAACCAGGACGCCAAGAGTGTTTCAAAGCGAACGCACTCGCACAACCTCCGAAGTGAGAAGTTCAAGGGAGGGAGGAGGAGGAGGAGGAGGAGGAGAAGGAGGAGGGCGAGTCGGTGACAGAGAGGGTCTATTTTTCGCTCCGTGACTGTGGCCTGGGGTTGCAGGGTGAAGCTTGCACTCTTTTGCGAGGCGTGGGTGAAAGGCAGGGAGGGGTGCTGGCTGAATAGACTGATTGATGGTCATGCACACACTTCATAGCTCATCAAAGCCGCAGCGCCGAACCTAATTGTTCCTTCCCCACGTCACAAACAGGCGCCTTATCTTGGTGTATTTGCTCAAAACCAAACCGCAGCGACATGCACACACTTCCCGCCCGCTCCGGCTCCAACCGTGATGAATTAGCTTCCCTTCCCTCCGCCGTGATGCTCCCTGCCAGCGCATGCCTTTCCTTAAATGAACTGCTAATGTTTTGTAACGGAGCCCAAAAAGATTCCAGGACACGAGGTTCATTTCCACCCAATGGCCGCCTCCTGCCGCCGGGTTCACAGGGAGCGCGGAGCCGAGGCTGTTATGTGATTTCTGATCCCAGCTCCATCGGGAATCGTCCTCCTGCAGTGGTCGGGGTTTGTATGTTTGCTCTGCTGCGATACATTTCCTCCGTCCCTCTGGCACTGGCTCCCGCAGAGCCCCATCCTCTGCCAGTGCCGTCTTGGCTGCCTCGCGTGTGGCTGTGTCGGCCTAATCTCATTCATGCTAACTTTGCCAGAGCAGACTGGAAGTACAGTGAGACGGGCCAGAGCCAAGAGCTCTGACAGAGACAGTTGATCAAGACGCGAGGCCTGATTTCTGTGGATAAGGATAAAAACCAGACGCTCGAGACACTCAATAAGATAGGACGCGTCCGGAAAGGTCTCTGTTACAATCAACCAATCAATCAAGACCCGAGGGCTAGAGGGGTCGTGAAAAGTTACAGATCCCCCCTGTGCAACAACAAAGTTTACTACGAGAGCTTCATAGCTGATTTCCACGCGGTCTCTTGGTTTCCCACAATGCATTTTACCAAACAACAATGGACTGCTTAGCTTTCAGCAAAGACGGGGAGTTGCGCTCTGTCACACACGCACACACTAAAACCCATCCTTATCAATCACTTTACACCGATTCCCAGTCACCGTCAACAGAACCTCTGGCCTAACCTAAACGACGGGATCGAAAGGGTCACATGAATACATGCGTTTAGTCACAGATCACATTTAGATGGTCATATCTACGTCAACACATAAGTATACTATTGTGAGCTGATGGACATGGACCTGAGAATGTTTGCATGAGCCCCAGATCATGAGCGCTCAGCCGTCTGCACCCTCCAACCACCTGTGACCAACATACCAGAGAGGGGAAAGTAATTGGCCCCTGCTGTCCGTTCAACTTTTCAGCTTTCACCTGGAACTCTGCGGCCGCTGCTGTCAGAGAGATTATCTGCCAGCTGGCAGCGCGCTGACTTACTTAGATAAGGCTGAGTCACAATGAGACCGTGTCCAAAACAGAGCCGGAGAAATAATAATGAAATGTGATGTGTGCGTCCCACAGCAGATTAGCTCCTGGGCCTCGGCATACATCACCACAGCTTTACCCCAGCGAAACTTTTCCCAAAGTGGGGAAATAATCTTCTTAGACCTGTAGACTTGAGTTTTAGTGGCGGGTTCTTGAGCTCTTAGAAAGCATCGATGAATATGTTGACAGCAAAGTAATTATAATCGATTACATAAACTGTTCTTTGTGGGGATTTGCTGGTTTTTATCTTTGGCTGTGAAGTGAATTTAAACTATCAGAAAACAGAGGAATCACCTGGTGACATAATAATAACAGCAGACTAACACATATCCATGCCAAGGCCCCTGTCAGTCATTTTAAATTGCACCACATCACATACAAACACTGGTATCGGTTCCACAGACATGCCATTATCAGGTTTCAGGGAAAATTGGTGAAAAAAGAAAAAAAAGAATAGAGGTAACTCCTGAATCCACAATTCAATTTGCATGTGTCCAAAATGTGAATGAGCTCCTCCATGAGTGATTCTGCCTCCATCCACCAATTGCCATGCTAATCCGTTGTGTCATTTAGTATCATCTTGTTCACAAGCCCAAACAAACAAGTGGCGACAATGGAACCTCCTTCTCTGAGGTAAACAGTAAACGAGGGTGGACCATCGTCCAATCTGCAAAGACCTCATGCAAACACATGGGAACACTTCAGGTCACCTGTATGTGTGAACACACACGTGAAAGCGGCTTTCTGACAGAATGTGTGTGTGAGATGCTGCTCGGGTGTGTCGGGTCCACACGGCTTTGCATCACTGCGACACAGTGACTTTACTACACACACACACACACACACTCACACACACACACCCTTGTGCTGCTGCTGCTGCAGCAGCAGCCCTTTTACTTGAGTGTCTCTCACATCCCCTTGGTACAGTGGAGAATCTATTTCCCTCTTGCAGTAGCACTTCAGGCCCGGCTCTGATTGATTGTCTGTTAAGCGGCTGCTGTCTGAGAGACGCTCTGCCAGGAAGCTGTAGTCACTCTATGTGACAGGGCCCACAGCATTAGAAGCCCCCCCTGCACGGCACAGGAAGAATCATCAAGCTAATTAGAAGCGATGTGTAATTTAAAAGTACACTCAGAATAATGCCCGCCCACTCTGTGTATCATGCAACCTGAAAACTTCTGCTTGGAACAGGCAGATCTGGTAACGGATATGGAGACATCTCCAAAACACATGCTACACACACACATACACACACACACACACACACACAAATATGTTGGACAAAGTGATCAGTGATTAGAGCAATGAAGTGAGGCACATGAGTCAATTTGCACACCTCCATAGACAATCTGAAATGGCAGGAAATGAGAGGAGGGGAGGTGAGAGGAGGAGTGAGGAGAAGGAGGAAGAGTGAGGAGGAGGAGGAGTGAGGGGGTGATGTGAGTAATGTGAAGAAAACTAGAGAGGCAATAATTAGTGAGCTGAGAGGAAATTAATCCGACTTCCATATTTACAATCGATCAGCTGCGAAATGCCAAATATTTGTGGGTTCATGTTCTCAATAAAAATAGAACAGCACAGCCCAAGTCATATGAAACTACAGTTGCATCCTCAACAAATAAAATCCAGCACAATTGACCTTTACAGGTGCAGTGTGTACGATTTTTGTCATTTTTGATACTTACACGACAAAACAATGACATACTGACATGTTCATTAACTTAAACTCACCTATAGATGTTTTATCTTTTTCCATTAACCTTAAATGAACCCATTCATGTATATCTACATGAGGAGTGGGGTCCTCACCATGATTTTTTACAGGAGTAAAAGTGGACGTACTAAACATCTTTTGAGTTTTCATGACATCTGAAGTCCACCATAGGTTCTCCTGCCTGTTCAGAAGGGTGAGGGTGAGGTGATGGAAGCAACATGCAACTTCACCTCCAGAGGTCACCAAATCTTACACACTGCACCTTTAACACTAACCTCATCCTTCACCTTAACTTTGAAAAACTAAACTTCACCACTGCGTCAGAAGTTCAGTTCGGCCTCATTAGCATCAGGCCTCGGTCCTCATGAAGTGTTTATACTGCAAAAGGTCCAGCGGAGGGACTACAGTATAAACAAGTACTCAAACACACACCCTGAGACAACACACACCAGCACACTGAGGAGTTGTGGGTGTTATTGGCAGATGGACCTCAGCTCATGTGACCTCTCCTCTCACTGTACAATGGGTTATTTTGCCAAACCTGAGCTCCATGGCCTCCCGTGATCGCCCCCATCAGGACGACACCACCGACTGTGTGACGGCCTGAACCTGCTCACCTCCCTGTGTGGTCATCTCCCACACTCACCCATCTCCAGTGTCCGTGTGTGTGTGTGTATGTGTGTGTGTGTGTATGAGAGAGAGAGAGAGAGAGAGAGAGAGAGAGAGTGTGTGCGTGTGTGTGTGTGTTGTGGTTTGGAGCTAAATATTTGATCTCACTTTCACTGATGTCACACTCCTACTTTGCATAATGACTCGGTGTCCACACGACTCCCTGGAGGCGGTTTGCCAGGAACTTGGCTGCTGTGTTAGAATCTCGTTTTAACACATTTATGAGGCTCAGAGCTTCTCTCATTTTAGTAATTAAAGGTCCAGTCCTTTCGATTTAGGTGAAGTAATTCTAATTCAATCAGAGGAAAATGTGTATAAATTAATTAAGAGTGTATAATTGTTGCCCTTTATTTACAGGAGGAGCAGGTCCTCTCAGCGGAAGCTGCCATAATGCACCACTATTTTTCACTGTAGCTTGTAATGGAAAAAAATGATTTTTAATGCTAAATGGATGCTACAAGCTAGACTCAATTTAATGATATCAAGATTAGAGTTAAGCTTGAGGTTTATGTTATCTTAGGTTGAAGATGAAGGTAATGTTGAGGTTTGGTTTGAGTTTAAGTTAAGTTTGACATGATAGGTTTATGGTTAGGTTTGGTTTAGGTTAACATCAAGTTTTATAATCATTTAGAGTTACAGTTAAGATTTGTTATGTTAAGGATAAGTTCAACGTTTGTTTGAGTCTAGTTTGAAAGATTGTTTGATTGATGACTGATTGATAAGGTTCATGTAAGCTGAACTTAAACGTTAAGTTGAAGTTCAGGTTTAAGTTAAAATCAAGAGTTTTTTTTGATGAGATCAAGTAAAGGTTAAAGGTGAGGCTTGGACAATGGTAACCATGGTTACTATGGGAGGAGTGTCACGCCAAATGATGCAAGTCTCTGAAATCACATGCACGTGCGTTTACGTGTTTGTATCAGGTGTGCATGTGTGCACCTCAGACTGCAGCTGGTCTATTCTGTGAAAGGGGGGGGGGGACTAATGAT
>JAFBJT010110581.1:11153-21989 GCA_016785325.1 Chascanopsetta lugubris | reverse complement strand
TTATAATAAAAGATGGAGGAAGTGTGAGTTAAATATTTATTTATCTTCGTTGAGTTCGCTTGTGGTTGAGCTTGAGTGGCTGTCGACTGCGGAAGTTGGTCGGCAGGTGTGTTTATTTCGGGAAAACTTAGTTGTGCGATGCGGTGTTGGATGGTTCGTACCCGGCAGGTAGAGTTAACCGTTAGCTCGGACCGTCTGGCTCAGTGGCTAACACAGCTAGCGTCGGCTAACGTTAGCGGCCCGCGCTAGCCACTCGTTTACACGTCAGCTTGGCTAACCACTAAATGTGTTTTTTCCTCACCAGCCGTCTTCGTTTTCTATCCCGGCCATCTTTAACACTTCTGTATCCAACAGTAACACGCACCGGCTATCAAATGTAACACGTATGTGTTCACATCCGGTTAAAATGTACGTGTTCTAGGGTAGCACGAAGATACAAACAGGAGCTTGGTTAACATTAGCTCCCTAGCATCTGTGAGAAACGGAGATAGGGGGTTATTGTTTACTCTGTTTAAACACACCTGTCATATTTAAGCTTTGTATCTTTAGAACCACTGTTGCATTACCTATGTGCGAAAGATAAGTATTGCTATTGTATCAGATGTGTTGTCAATTGATAGTCTCAATGTTGACAGTGGTAAATGTTGTTGTGTTTTGGAAACGACAGTGTTGCAGCATTTACTTTACACAACCCGATATAATGACAACAGCCAATGCAACCAAAGGATGAATATGCACAACAAGTTAATAACTAATGAATGTAGAGCAAAGATGATACAACTGTACTATTTACCAACTCTAGCCCTGTTCATTTAACCCTTGGCATATCAAATTACGTGTTTACGTATGTAATGTCTGCACTACATCATGGTGCTATGTTGTCTAAACCACACAGCTTATGTGTTAGCGGTAATGTAAGATATGGGTGAAATACTTTCAGTTTCTATTGACAGAAATGGTGAACCTGGATGTACAATTTCTTTTGTCATTACCTTTTAGAATTAGCCTTTTATCTTTAAATAGGAGACAGTGCATCTCTACGTAGACGTCTGTGTTTTCTAAGGAGGCCCAGAACGGACATGTTTTGAGTTTAAATGAGTACTAAGGCCATAGGTTCTCCAGCATGTTTGACAGGAAAGGGTCAGGTGAGGGGTATTGTGCTACGCAATGCAAGTTCTCCTCTAGGCATCACTAAATCCTCCCCTCTGCTCCTTTTTATACAGAGTTTAGTTGAACATGATCAAACACCAAGTTTAAGCCAACGTTCCATCCAGGTAAAAACACCGACAGACTTTCCTAAAAGCTTCTATCAGCTGTGTAATGTGGTGTTAGGCTACGATATAGCTGTTGGTTGTATGATGGCGCCGGTATTTGGTTAATTATCAGCCAGGGGCCTGTTGTTTCTGACACATTTATACACCTCCTCTCAGGTTCAATGACATCTGTAGAAGCAATGATGAGACTGTTGCATAATGTAATTTGAGGGGACTGTAAGGTAGGGTGTAATGACAACTAGTGGTGCAGAAGAATACCCCTGTCTTCCCTTCAAGCATACAGAAAAACATTTGGTAGCCTTCCGTTGTCATTTGAGTGAAATGCGACGCCTCCCGTTGGAGGTACCCTTCCCCCAGAGTAAATATGAAAGGCTTATTCTAAAGTCATAAAAATGACATTCAGATCATTGTACACTTGTGAAAACTTTGGTGTAGTTGTTTGAAATGTAATTTCCTTCTGTAGAAATGGACATAATTGTAATTCAATTTTACTTTGTTGTTATTAATACAGTCGGGTGACAGTGTTGCTTACGTTATCAGTTGGACAGCTATACCAAACACACTGGACACGATGGAACAGAAAGTTGTAAATATAATGAATGGAACAAAACGTGTTGTCATCAAACACACACACACACACACACACACACACACACACTAATGATCCAGTTGCCTCTGTGCCCGGCTCTGCTCCACCAAGATCCACAGCTCAGAGAATTGTTTTCGCTCGGCTGTATTAGTGCAGAAAGGTCCGACCACTCAGCCATTCAGATTTCACTATCCACATCCAGTCATTGCATCTAATAGGCTTAGACGCTCACTGGTCACTAACAAAATGTCATCTCTAAATTTTGCGGGCGGGAGTCCTTTCTGCGCAGAGAGGAAGTTGCAAAATTCATACTACGACATGGTTAGCAGATTGTTCCTCATTTTGTCAATGAGGCAGGTAGGGTGAACATCCTCTGGCTCTTCTCGCTGACGCTCGCTCGCTACATGCAGAATCACAAACCACTTGTGGGTAAACCAGTAACTATTGTCCCAGTAAAGCCTGTCCTGACACACTTTGCTGTATCCAAGGATCACACCTAACAGTGTGTTCCCTTCCCGTGCTCAGTCCCACACAGCTGTTTAGTCGACAGACGTAATTTACACCACCACAGTGAGGCGACCGTGTCTCTTAGAATGATTAAATGGTATTATTTCAAATCCCTTTTAATACCATACCTACTTGTTAGTAAACTAATCAGAGTTAAATGACAGCCGCGTCTGATGATCAGGTATGTACTTCTCAGAAATTAGGTTTATATTTATGCAAATTCCACGATCAAACATTTATCCTACGCTGATGTAAAGTAATAAGCACATTATATGTGTGCACACAGATGTGCTGACTGTCGTGTTCCCAGTGTAAATGACTGCATTCATATGCACTGTAATAGTCCGACTATTGACACTCTTCAGAATAAAACATTATTCTGAATATTGTGTTTGAAGTCACAAACAGAAGATCCCATTCATATGCAGTTTTACACGCTACAGAATATAGTCTGAATTTGACGCGTGCCATTTCATCAAACGTTTTTCCCCCAAATTTGAAAATAAAAACCAACATACGATACTTTCATATACTTTTATTTCCAGCGTGCTTATTTCATTCTGTAACTTCCTTAAATGCGCTGACCCAGTAGTGCCTTGTCCCACTGGCTCAGTCAGGTGATGCACTGTATCATTAGCATCTTCTTCAACGCTGTCTTGAAATAGATCCCGGTTTAAAGGTCAACATGTCGCCACTAACGAGCTCTTTGAAGCATTTGTTTTGGTTGCTTGTCGGCTAAACACCTTTCTGTCTCTTGTCTGTGTCCCCTGCCCAGCCTCAGGGAATCGGTGAGCCCAGTGTTTACCATGCCGTGGTGGTCATCTTCCTGGAGTTTTTTGCATGGGGTCTCCTCACCACCCCCATGCTCACGGTAAGCCTGGCTACGCCTGCTTTCACATGGGCATACGGTTGTCTGAACCGATACAAGTGTTTGTTGTATATTCATACGAACGCCTACGTGGCGAGTCTGTGAAGACGAGTGGCGTTTCCTGTTGAATCACTCAAAGCCCATCAGTCTCATGAATAATTGAATTCTGATTAAAATGGGCTTGGGTGATGTGGTTTTTGTTTGAATTTTTTTTTTGTTAGTGTGTGCGGGCAGATGTTTTGCCTGACACTGATGGACTGGGAAATATGAAAAGGGCATCAAACAGTTGTATTGTCAGAGTACCAGCTCTTTGTTGAAAAGGCTTATCATGGGGGTCACTGGTTTGTGTTGTCAGGCCACTGCACAGACGCCAGACAAACCCCGCCACATACTCGGCTCACAGCAGAGTGATGCCATTCAATTTATTGTTACAGCAAACTCAACAGAATCATTCAGTGGATTCTCGTTCCACTTGTGGCCTTTTCACAAATAAATTGCTTTAATTAGGTTATCGTCAGTCAATATTTCAAAAAGACAGTTTGTCGTTTCTAGGAGTCCCCCCCTCCCCCTTTATTGGTTCTCAGGGCAGTTAGACCTGAGCTTTCAACATCAGATTTGAGTAAAATAAAGATATAAAATGAGCTCCTGGACGTTTAAAAAAATGTATAATCAAAGGAAAAATGAAAATAGCTCCCTGATGCTTTATAGTTTAAACAAATCATGAACACAAGTGGTAAAATGAGTGAAGTAGAGTAGTGAGTGAAAATGGGATACAGGGAGGGTTGCAGCTGCAAAGGTGCCACAGTTGTACACCTTTAACTATATTGCTAATGAGGGATTTTCAAAATAAAATGCTGACACAGATGATTGACAAACTACTGAATATCAGCTCCTGTTTCCTCTATCACACCACAGTCATTGTAAATTCATGCTAGCAGGAATAGCACGTTTGAAAAAAAAAAACTAAAAAAAACAAACACATTTTAGTCAAATCTCACGTTCAATTCCTGCCCAGTTTCTTTTACCTGCTGTTCTCCACAGAATTAAATACATCTGTGTTGAAACCAGTCTCTCTAACAAACGATGAGCAAACATCTGTGAGCCACATGATGTGGACCAGACTGGCTTATGTAATGCATACTTTCCAGCAGTCTGTTGTTTGAAGAGGTGGCTGTGTGTTGTAAGTGTGTGTAACTGTGGAGCATTAATTACTCAGGGTTTGTTGCCCTCAAGATCCCTGGGCGGAGGCAGGATTTACATTTTGGACTAGTCAGGAGGCGTCTGAAAATGAGAGGGACTGCTTCACTGCTCCCAGTGAGCACACAGCTTCATTAGTATCCAGCAGCAACAGCCTTCACGCAGCATTCCCTGCGTGTGTGTGTGTGTGTGTGTGTGTGTGTGCGTGTGCGTGTGCGTGTGCGTGCGCGTGCAAGTCCCAGAGGAATAGAAGGGATTCTCAGCCATGCCACGAGCGTTCCCTCTTTACCCCTCAACAATAATCAGACCCTCTTGTTCAGTTTTGGTAAAGTCCCTCATGTTTAAACATAAACTAAACCAAAATAAATGCAGCATGTCCCCCCACACCAGTCACACCAACAGGCTTATATGCAATACTGGCTACAACATTATGGACTTTGGACTGGAAGTGCCGTGAATATTTAACAAAACCTAAACAACCTCCATGTCCCCATGCTTTCCCACAAAGTTAAAATAGCATAAGAATGTCATGTCCAGCCATATGTATTTTGAAATGCTTAACCGCCACAAGGTGTCTTTGGGAAATCGCAGCAGTAAACTAAACATGGCCACCAAACGCAAATTGTCTATTTATTATTCTCAAACATTTAAAATGATTACAAAAATATATACAAAAAATAGAGCAGTCACATATATACAATCAATCCTGTCTGAATTGAAATGGATTTAAAACATTTGAGTCTCTTTGCTTACACTTTCCGCCTGTTTCATCATGTTTATGAAATGTGTGACTGCTCCCCAGCAGCAAACGTGAATGAAACTGGCACAGCGTGTTACAAGTACTCTGTCATCCAATCTGATGATTACCATGAATGGTAACCATGACGACAACTGGTACACACACACACACACACACAAAACAGTTCACAGATCTGGGATTGCTTCTCCCATCAGGTGTAAACAAAGCATAACTTATTCAATATCCAATAAACAAAGCATCATCAGTGCAGGTGTCCCAGAGCAGAAAACAGGTCGGATAGACTCCTTTGGAAATCTGCTCTCTGGAGTGAAAGTATATAGTTCAGTTCAAGCTCTGAATGGCCGGAGGGTCACCATGTGACCAACTGCTATTTGTTCATCATCACATTTATTTATTCATGTGAGGTGTCATGACCCCGTTCCAGAAACATCCTCATCTCGAATCCAGGTCAACAGAGTGGGACCATTTCAGATGGACTAGATATCAACAGGACTTAAAGGAGTAGTTTGCAGGATTTTCCCAATTGGAGTCTGTTTACACACCAGTCAGAGTTGACTTCTAACTCGCCTGCACAACAACACCACTAGGACATGGTGTTCGCACAGTATGAACTTTTCGCTATATTTCGTATGTATTTCTTTGTGGAAATGCTGATATTTGAGCAACGAGCTCTAACTAATACCAAAGAGTGCTGTTCAGAAATGAACAAGAGAAGAAGAAAATGCAACCAGATGGCGGTGTCTCTACAGACCTTCGCACCCATACCACCTCTGGTGGCTCAGTAAATAAGTTTGCAGGGAATTATATTTGTGATACACACATGTTCAATGTTCGTATTTTTTCATCACAATGAGTCTTCGGCCTCCGTAATTTCATTCACGGTTTCTTTGACACATTTCTATCCTCAGTCACGTGTTTGACTGTCAGACTTTTGTACAGTGCTGTTCACTAGTTTGACACTGAAAGGTAAACATCCAGTGTAGGTCACATGATGCTGGGAACATGATGCAAACTGTGTGGATGAAAGGTTTGATGTGGATGTTATCTGTGTTTGTTCTCCAGGTTTTACACCAAACATTCCCCCAACACACATTCCTGATGAATGGGCTCATTCATGGCGTCAAGGTAAGAGACAACCTTACGTTGCATTCAGCGTCAAACACCCTCCCTTTCCCTGTTTTTGTTTGCCCTGGGATGAATTCCCCGCGAGCGCTCGTCTTCTTAGTGACGCCCCGTTTGACCCGGGGTCGGTCATATGTTGCACACAAGCTGAAACCACCGCCTCTCCGTCAGCTGGAGGATGGGAAATGTTCATAGACGAAGGGCCCGGACAGTAGCTGTCTGTGGAGCAGGAGAGAGGAGAGGAAATCCTGCAAATACTTCAGATTTGCTTTTATTTTTGAGAAAAGTTGTAATGTCAACAAGAAGGATTCTCATCTCTCTTATGGTTAAGGAAACTATCTGTGATTGCCAATGTTTGTTTTATAGTTTCTTTCCCAACAAAGTCGGCAATCACAGCTGAATATTTTGCCTGTTTCCCGTGACTTCTACTTCTTGTCGTGGTATCACACAAGTTTCAAAACTGGTTGTGTTGACATTGCGTGTGTGTGTGTGTGTGTGTGAACTCCAGCCACAGTCCCTGTAGAGCTTTTCAGTGGAAACTTTTCTGTAGTTATCAATTTACCGCTCTCCTTTCAACAAATACTCTCCTCTCTGAAACATTCTCCATAGTCTTATCGATTGCGCTCCTTCTCTCCAGGGCCTACTATCGTTTCTGAGTGCTCCTCTGATTGGAGCGCTGTCAGATGTGTGGGGACGGAAGTCTTTCCTGCTGCTAACGGTCTTCTTCACGTGTGCACCCATTCCTCTAATGAAGATCAGCCCATGGTAAGCGCTCAGCAAACAAATGACAACAAAGACAAGACGTTGCAATGTTTTTGTGCACGTTAAGCACAAGAAGCATAAATAAAGATGTCATTTCACAACCGATCACAAGTTTTAATCCCAAGTTGAAGCCATATCAAAATATCTGTATACGATGTACTGAAGTACAATTCAGGTGTATGGAGTTTGTCCTTGTGAGCTAATCTCTCGCCCTCTTCTCCTCAGGTGGTACTTTGCGGTTATCTCCATGTCAGGCGTCTTTGCCGTCACCTTCTCTGTGATCTTTGCCTACGTGGCCGACATCACACAGGAGCACGAGAGGAGCACAGCATACGGTTTGGTAAGGAAATGACAAACCACACCTTGAAAGGAATCATCCTCCACACTCCCCCTCCCCACTCCCCCTCCCCCACCTCATCTTTGCTGTGCCCAACCTGCAGGTATCCGCAACCTTTGCAGCCAGCCTGGTCACCAGCCCGGCCATCGGAGCCTACCTGTCTGTGGCGTACGGCGACACCTTGGTGGTGATCCTGGCCACGGCCATCGCCCTGCTCGACATCTGCTTCATCCTCGTGGCCGTGCCGGAGTCGCTGCCCGAGAAGATGAGGCCGGCGTCGTGGGGAGCACCAATATCCTGGGAGCAGGCGGACCCCTTCGCTGTGAGCGCGCAAACATGGTTCGAGTTATGATGCAAATGTCACGGATCAGTCGTAGTAACCAAGCGTCTTGTTGCCCCTCCGGTCCAGTCTCTGCGCAAAGTGGGCCAGGACTCCACGGTGCTGCTCATCTGTATCACAGTGTTTCTCTCCTACCTCCCTGAGGCCGGCCAGTACTCCAGCTTCTTCCTCTATCTCAAACAGGTACATGTGAACTCTTGCCTGTCGACTCTTTCAAACAGGAATGTTCCAAAAACATAAATAACTTTTAGGCATATCAAATTGGCCAGCTCCTCTGTTTACCAGTTCGTGTTCAGCTCTGTGAACTTCATATTCCATCCCTCAAGGGGGACGTTTTTAATGTGGAATTATTGAGATTGTTTTCTCGTTCAACTTTAATGATTCAGGATTGCATCTGCAGTTTTGCTAAGCTGCAGAAATTGAATGTGTCAAGCGAATGCATTGGCCTCTCATCAAAATGCGCGCACAGGAAAACACAAGTTGCCGGAAACTGACAACTGACAAAAAAGGAAGCTGCTGGCAGCCCCCAGATGGACCCAACCAGCAGTGATCTCTGCTCATTTCCAAACTGCCTGAGCTGAGGGCTGCTGAGTCTATGTAAACAGCGACAGTTGAACCAGTTAGACAAGTCTAAGGCGCGCACACACACCGAAGTGTTGAAAAAGATGAATTAGCTGCTCTGGAGAATCAAAGCCAACATTTTCCCATCACACCCTCACGTTCTCTTTTCCCCAAAATTCGTTATCACACATCTCCTCATTCATGGTCATGTTTAATATTAATATGAACCCGTCACCAGCTGCTCTTCCTCCTGCTGCAGCCTGTTTTTCAAAGCAATGACTAACAATATTGTTGACCTAAATACACCAGGAAACTACAAAAGAGGTTTTTCCCAGGGTTCACAGTTGGCTGCCAACAAAGCCCACTTCTTTTATTGTGGTCTCCTGCCTTTTGCAAGGTGTTGGAGGCTTCTTGTTTCCTGTGTTTTACCTGCGCACTCGTGTCCTAACCTGTGTTATCCCAACACTGCCTCACCCTCAGGTTATAGGCTTCTCATCAGAGACGGTGGCTGCCTTCATTGCTGTCGTGGGGATCCTCTCGATACTCGCTCAGGTACCGGGAAAACAAATTGTCCACCATCAATGAGTCTACGCATTTTTTTATATATTTATAATTACTCTATTTATTCGTCGTCTACAATTCAGTCTTAAGGCACAGTATGCAGGGTTTGTCAGTTGCTTTGTAAACACACCAGAGGTGGCCGCTGCCCATGAACTCCTGTAGGCCGTGTTGTGTCCACAGAATACACGGTAAACTACAATACTGTAAGAACATTACTTTTCCTGCACAAAGGCCAATACCGTAGCAGCTCATTAGGCAAAGAACCAGCACTAAAGGCAGAGAGCAGTGTCTCTGCAGATAAACAACATACACTTCTAGTGGCTTAATAAAAATGATGGAGGGGGGAGGTTGTTTTCGTATTGTGTATTGTTGTTTTGTTTTTGAGAACAAATGTCATATCTTTTAATTGTACCAAATCGTAGCATGTACATATTATATCAGGGGACTTTGATCCAGTCTAACTTTGTCATCGATGCGCTATATTCGTCCGTCTCTACAAACTTTGACGGTTCTCTCGTGACACTGATATTCTCTGCACACGAACGACAGACATGAGGAAAGACTTGTTTGTAAACCCAGTTCACAAGTTACGGAAAATGATTTCATCTTTGCAGTTAGAGTCAGGTGTGACTCACCAGTATGATAAGTATTTGATGCATGTCTTGATATCTCAGGGTGTGTCTCCTGTAACCTGTGTGCCGTGTTCTCCTCAGACGGTGGTGTTGGGGATCCTGATGCGTTCCATAGGAAATAAAAACACAATCCTGCTCGGCCTTGGCTTCCAAATCCTCCAGCTGGCGTGGTATGGCTTTGGCTCTCAGCCCTGGTCAGTAACTCCCACAGACTGATTTTACACACACTCACATTTATCATGTTCATATTACAAAATGTTTTGTATTTTTCAGGTTTAATTAAGAAATATGTGCGTTCTGTTTGGTTTACTTGTATGACTGAAGCGGAGTCGCATGAATCTGAGCTTCAGCGATCAGGAAAGAGACAGTGAAGAGGAGTCATTTGAACAAATATTTCAGATACCGGGGGAAGTTCCTCTGAGGTGACAGAGCATTTCCTGTAGCATGATGCAAAACCACAGGCTTAGTCAATCAGCATCAAGTCAAACAAACATTGGAGGTTTTTACTGGCTAATGAAGGATATCACTTTGTCTCACCATAAAGGATCTCAAGCAGGAGCTTATGAGATTGAATTACTCGAGTGGAAAATTAGTTTTGAATCATTCTCAATAATACATTCTCTGAATTATACATACATGTTTCAAATTACAAACAAACAAGTTCACATTGAAGTTCAGCTGTTAAAAACACTCAGTTGTTATTTTTGTTGACAAACCACTAGAGGGAGCCATAGCCTCAGTCAGTTTCATTTCTCCTGGAGTGAAATCGTCTCACTTTCATAACTTCCTGTTTTCACCTGAACAACAGTGGCAGCACAATCAGACTCTTTCCCACTGCTATTATTTTTTGTAAAGGTGTATGATTTGTGAATTAATTATTGACAAAATAGTAATTTTACTGATGTTTTTGTGAGTGTTAAGTCACCTCAATGCATGCACTGGAATTAGCCCTTTATATTTATTACTCAATGTTATTAACTCACTATACCTTCTCTTTTTTAAACACGTATCGAGGGGAAAACACGCAGCAATGACATCATGAAGCAATAACGCCGTGTCTTTCTGTAACTTACGTAACGTCACTGTCTTTTTTACTAGGAAGGTATTTTAATTGGCTGCAGCTTTTACGCCGGAGGCCTTGAGCAGTCAAGTGAGGTCAAATAATGCAACGAGGTCGACGGAGAAAGCAGGTCCCGCAGGTTGAATGGGAGACAGGTGCAGAATCACTGACGGTGCCAGAACGCCATGTGGGACCATTGTAGTTTGTCGTAACCGAGCAGAGGAATGACAGTGAATGACAGGAAACTACTGGTGGGAGAGAGCGGG
>JAFBJT010110581.1:0-10480 GCA_016785325.1 Chascanopsetta lugubris | reverse complement strand
TGAGGAAGGGGGACCTCAAGCCGCAGTTGTCTGTTCAGAGCTTTTGGTTCCCGAATAGATTTCTCAGAAGTGTGCAGAGGTGGCGACGGCAGACAGGTAGAGAAGCCACGGACGGAATTGTTTTTTTTGTTTGTTTTTTTTTTCGAATATTTCCAGATAGCATCCGGTGTGTCCGCGCGGAGAATCCCCAGGCTCGGAGTCCAGCAGTTGTGGTCAGTTGTCAGTGATGACTTTAGTTAATGGGCCTTTGATCTAAAGGATCATGCCGATATGATTTAAAGGGATTTGCCTAAGAGTTGAAGGGAACAGGTCCAGGAAAGACATTTCATGGACCTAGCCCCTGGTACATAGCCCACTGAGGTGTTTTACAGGCATGTCCCCAAGCAGCTTCCATCCATACACCTGGAACACTACATCATTTCATCCGGGGGAATAATTGAGCATTCGTGGCTCAATGAGTCAATGTCTTTGTCTTTATTAGCCAGCATCTCGGTAGTTTTATCTAATCCTGAGCCGCATGAATATCAGTTTTTGACTCTTACTAACATGTACATGTGAACTCATGCAGTATTTATCATGCAAAATGAATAAGTCAAGGTAGCGTTGCCCCTCCTGCTTCCTTGTAAAGAGCCGTAGGATCCGAGCGCAACGCACCGACCATATTTAACAGTGTGAGACATGTAGGGAAATGTATAATGTGCAGAATCACTGCGTTTACATTCTCATTATGTGTCAGCCTCAGTGCTGAATCCCCGCCGGCGTGCAACCCCCCTGCCCCCCCCCACCACCACCACCGCAAACCTCCTCGTCCAGCCGCACTCTCTGTCTTGGCAAACAAATTAGCGGGAGCTTGGGCGAGGCTTGCCGGGGCAATTGCTTCTTCAGAGATCGTTGCTCTCGAACGCGCAGAAAATTGCGCCGCGCCAACGTTGGCAATTTCCCCATTAGTCCTGAATGCATGTGAGATCTGGTAATGACGGGCGTCTGCTCGCTCACACTCATTTTCAGACAAAAGGTAATTTCCCGAGTTCACTGGGCTATGCCGTCGTGCGTTCGTGGGTACGTCGGTTGGAATCCAGCCATGACTCATCTCTCCGTATTGGTGCCATTTTTTGTTTAGGTGCGAGGTTTTTCTTGGGGTTGTTTTGCTCCCTTAGTATTTCTCGGCTTTGCAAATGATTCCTAATCCCCAGTGGAAACGGTGGAATCGGTCGTATGGTGTTATTAGCGTGTCGAAATTGCCGAGCGACGCCCCCTCTGTGCCGGGCTGCTGCCGACAGCTGAGGGCGCGCTCTAACTGGCACATGCCATCTGTCCGGACAGCAAGGGAGCGAGGTTTAGCTCCGAAACCTGTGGCCTCGTCATCGCCGCGGTGAACTCGGCGCAGGACAACGATCGATCACTGTCAGACGCTGATCCCTGCTTCTCCCCCGTCCGCCGACGAGGTCAGGGAGAGGCGGATCCGAATCCGAGGCTTTGGAATCCGCCCGGACCTTGTCGCCCCCGCGTGACTTCATCAGCCGGAGGAGCCGTGGTTTCCGGCGGCACACTTGAGGGTCTGGCCTCACCTGTGTCTACAGAGAGGCCATTTGTCTGCTGAGCTCCCCGTGCTAATGGCTCCACAGGCGGCCGGGCTGCTGTCACCGACGGCTCTGACCAATGAGAGGAGTGACTCCTGCGGTGCGCCCGGCCGGCCCGCCCCCCACAAGCCCCCCCCCCCCCCCCCCCCCCCCCGCCTCCCGACTCGCTCTTCCAGGATCTGCGCTCGTGTCGGGGGAGCACATTAGGCCAAATGAGCATCCTCGCCCTAATTGCAGCTGATTTGCATAAATGTCTGACGTCCACAGCGAGGCGAGGAGGAATACAGCTGTATGGGTCACCTCTGTGGAGGAGCTCTGACCTCCGCTGTGGGTGTGATCCTGAGTGGAGTTTTACTTTCTCTCATCGTTATAATTCTTTGACAGTGTAAGAGGATCGTAGTAGATGTTTAGCCTGGAAACACTTGGAACAAACCCTCAGTGGAAACTCCCCTTAACTCAGATTAACATAACATTTTTCTATACACTTTTGTGTATAGATTTAGTTTGAATCGTATTTACATTTTTTCTTGATGTTCAGTAAATGAATCACATATTGAATATTTACATATTTTCAGTTTGAAAAAAAAGTAAAATCACGAAGCTTGCAATAAGTTCAACAAAAATCTTTCTATTGTTGATATTTGATAAGTTTAGAAACGTGATTCTGTAATCTCTATTTTCCAATCACTTCTCTCTATATATTTATTCACTATTTTAGATATCGTTCTGACATTCGTAGTTAAACTTTTTTTACAGGAGCAGTCATGGAGTATTCCACCACGTGTTTGAGCCACATGGATGTTCACGTCGGTTGTAGTGAAACCACTTTATTACAGATTCAGCCCAAGCAGGCGACAAAAAGCGTCATCTGAAGGTGACTGACTGTTTGATCCCTATTTGCCGGTTGTCTTGGAAACGTGTCGTGTGAATGTTGGAGGATTCTGAAAACGTTCACCGCAGCACCTCCGAGGTGTCAGCTGCCTGTTTCCGCCACTGTCCAAACCAGCTGTGGTTGCAGCTTTAATCACAGGGCTCGGCTCCATTATTCCCCCAAATGGAACCATGTGAAGGGGCTGAGGATGGAGGATTCATTCACTAACGCCACCGTTTCACATCTGTGCCTCTGGTGCTTTAACCGTAAGCTCCAGGCTCCTGCTCCTGCTCCGGCTGCAGCCACCAGGCGTGTGAGGAGCCACTTTCCTGTCCTGACTCACAACAATACCCACCCAAGGCTGGAGTGATGGGAGAAACCAGTCGACGTTCAGGCTTAACGTGAAGAAAACAGCATCCCCTGCAGGCACCTGCAGAAATAATAGGAGATTTGATGAAAGGACATCAAAGGATTAAAGGCACGGTTTAAGGTTTTTCTAAGAATGTCGAGTCATGTTCCACGCAGGTGTTGAGTATTCACGGAGAACTGCATGGGAGACTTTAAAGTGTGGTACTGTATATTGTTTTAGACAGCCCGCTGTGGAGCCGAGACCTGGAAGAGGCCTTAACTGTGTTTTGCCGACTCAGCTGCACCTGGTTAGTCTGCAGGTTCCACGTGCTGCTGCTGAATCTGAGCTGGCTAAAGATGGAACTGGATCTCAGGACGATAGGAAAGAGTGAACATCAACAGCATCAGGAAATACCAGACTACAAACTGATAGAGGGAACCAAGGGACTGTTTTTTTGTTTGTTTTAGGGACAGTCTGTAAATTCACTGGAATCGAAAAGGGATTTTTTTTTTTACATAACAAAATGCACCTTTTAAGGTCATATTTTTTTTCCATCAATTTCATTCAACAAAATAACACACTGGTCCTTCCCTCTTTCATTTTTCAAGTCTAACAGTTGTGCGACTGTTTGGCCTTGGTGGTGGAATCCACTTCTGCTGCCGCTCACGTTAAAGTGAACTCACAACCAGTCGTCTGCCAAACTCAAGATGGACTGTAAAAGTGAGGCACATGGAAGTGGAAACTCTCTTTTAATGGAATGGAACCAACCAGGTGAATAACCTGTACTTCACTCATTGCTCCTGTTTTTTACCAGAGGAGAGACGCGGAGCTTTTTTCCTTCCCCCTGTGCGCAAAGCCAAGACTAATGAACTCCAACCCATGAGGCGCGCTCTCATCACTCCCCGCCTGGTGGGGTCGGACGGAGCAGAGGAAATTCCACCGGCCCTGAGAGGCTCGATTACGATAGGGAGAACGTCAGAGCAGTAAACAAAGGATGGAGTCAGATACGAGGGCGAGCGTAAAGCTCCAGATCCGCGTTCTGATTAGCAGGAGGGTGTTGGGGAATGTTAATAACAAACAAGGTGCACACAGGTCGGCTCACTGAAAACACACATTTACACCGACGTTCACATCAGCACAAAGCTGCAGAGGAGTTTACAGGGAGGTTTTCATATCCGCTCTCCATCCCACACAGAGGAGCCTGCAGGGCGCGAGAGAGAGAGAGAGAGAGAGAGAGAGAGAGAGAGAGACATTGACATTGTTCTGCAGAAAAAGCTCAAATCCTGTCATTGTGAGCTGTGTTGATATTGAGATGTTCTGGTTTTTCATTCCCGTCATTTCGCTCCCATTCCAGATTTATGAGAAGTGATGAGTGGCGTTTGTTTACCTGCCACGTAAACACATAAACTTCATTGTTGCATTGTTATTGTTACTCTGGCCGATCTTCCGCGGCGCTCTGTAATCGCAGGAAGTTTCACTTGCACGATGGTCCGAGCTCTGGGGCGCAGCAGGAAGTGAGATTATGACCCTGGTCATTAGCAGGAAACCGTCAGTGTGCGTGTGTGTGCGCGTGTGTGTGTGTGTGTGTGAGAGAGAGAAAAGGCTGTGCAGGTTTTTCAATCACAGGGCTCACACACAGGTATCACACACGAGCCTGCTCGCCCGAGACTTACACTGATGCGAAGCTCGCCCATCAGCCTCCCTCGCGTCGACCGGGCGGGCGAGGGTCCTCCCATTCGCCGAGGTCATCTGTCAAACCGCCCCGTCGTCTCTCCCGGGGTAATTGGTAGCACCGCCGCCTTCTCGGAGAGGCTTGACAAAAATCTCGCCGTGTGTCGGGGAGATTTGTTGGGGGAGGGCGATGCCTCGCCGCCGTGCTGGCAGGAGAAGGTTTTCCACTCTTGTTGTTGTTGTTGTTGTTGTTGTAGATGATATCAACGCACTAAAACAATTTTCTACCATATAAGGCCATTTACAATTTGGATGTAAATAACGGCATGTGTAGGACATCTAGAGGCTAAGTAGCATATTGCAGCCGAATACTCCTCACTTCACCCGAGTAGTCTGTTGATATAAGGTCAAGACTGTGATTGAGGTCTATATGTTAAGGTAAAAAACTATGTATTGCCCCTTTAAACGTAGAGTATATGATCTAGTGGCATCTAGTGGTGAGGTTGCATGTTGCAGCTGTGCACCTCACTTCACCCCACGATACAAGCATGTAGCAGGGGGCTGTGGTGGCTCACAAGCTGCCTAGTGGCAAAACAGTGCTATTGCAGGTAGGCAGGAGTGACCCTTTTCAAAGTAGTTGACTATTATCACCATGAAGCAATAACTGTTCATCCAACAGCTAAATTCCTCCATTCTGTAAGAACATGGTGGTCCAACATGGCTTCCCCTGTGTACATTAAAAAGGCTCATTTGAGGGTATTTAAAACAACAATTCATACTTTCAGGTGATTGTACTCGCAAAACATAATTTCTTTAATATTCCTTTTCTTCCAATAGAAACAGAACTCCCCCCCCTTTTGTTTTTTTTCAACATTTTTTTAGCCAAAGCTGATGTAACCTCAACGTACTAGAGGCTTATTTTCGTCCACGCGGGCGCTACGCTGGCTGACAGCGAGGATGTTGATTGCGTGTATAATGAATGAATGGTGTGTGACGTGAGGCCGCGGCTGGGACGTTTTGTTGCTATTAAGAAACCACCTGAAGAGGTTTCATTTGAAATGTGACATAGTTGTGTCTTAGAAATGCCCCCGTGGAGACGCGCTGGCTCCAGGCCAGGGATAACTTCCAATCACATTTCAAGGCCAATTCTGTGGTTGCCAGGATACAGACCTTCATATGAGGAGGATTTCCACCCGGGCTTTAACACGAGCCAGCCGAGCCCGGCAGTGAAAGTCAGAACTGTTTCTCCTCTAATTCTCCTGTTTGAACCGCTGTTTCTTTATCGCTGGCTGAAGTCGCAGAAGTAGTTTTGTTTGGTGTCAGGTGAGGCCTTCTGCTGTTGTTGCGTAGTTTGAGAATCGACCCTCCAGAAAAGTCCAAATCCACGTCAAGGTGTGCCTCCTTCACAGAGTTTCTGTCCACCATGATGGAAAACACTGAAGCTGTCAATTCTGATAGGTCCTCCTCTTTGGGTCTGCAGAGCAGCGTCAGGGTCCAGCATCATGTCCCCAACTCTGATCTGTAGCCTGGCTTAAAGGTCCACAGTGTGAAATTTAGGTGCAGTTCAATAATAATAGTGGTGTATAATCACCTCGATGTACAAATTATTGTTTATATATAAAGCCTTAGAACACACATGTCAAACTCGTGGCCCGTGGGTTAATCTGGCCTGCCATGTCAATTTTTTTGATGATTATCTAAAAATAAAGTAAAGTCAAATTAAAGGTGTAAAGCATACATTGAGCATGTAGTAGTAGTTAATCACACATGGCACTTTGTATGTGTAGTAATATAATCAGTGCGTTTACAGTTATTTTACAATATGTTAAGGAGTAATTACATTCAATTTCGATAATTACAACCTGCCCTTTAAGAGCAACCGTGATGCTGATGAGGCTCCTGATATAAACGGTGCTTTTTCCCACACTTTTCAGAATTACTCAAAAATCACCCAACTGTTTCCCATTAATTCCTCGGCAGGTTGAAACATGACGCTTGAAGGAACTGATGATAAATTCTGTTTCAATTTTTGTAACTTTTTCTTAATTTGATTTCTCAGGGAATAGTTAATGGATTTTAATATAAAATCGACTTGTTTTTTTCGAGTGTGTGCAACCTGCTGCAGATCAACATAAAAATGTGCATCTGGTGAAACTAAATGTGGTTTCCTGAACAGACCATCGAGCCAGAGGCTCTACTCCTCTCGCTCTCTTTAACACATCACCCACTCTCTATATATTTATATGTATGTTTCCTGCAGAGAGGATCCTCTGCTCTGCTCCCGCCTTTGTTGTGACTGAAGGTCTATCCTGCTTTTTTTTTAAACGTTTTTGATTTCACTCACCATGAAGTTGTCCACCTGCAGGATGGTGACGCTGCTCAGAGGGTCCCTGGGCTGATGTGTGTGTGTGTGTGTGTGTGTGCATGTGTGTGTGTGCGTGTGTGTGTGTGCGTGTGTGTGTTTGAGTCGGCTCAGAGAGGTGTGACCTTCAGACAAGTGCAGGCAGTGGTGGGCTCATGTGTTGTGGGATTCTCAGAGGTGGGCTGCCTGGCTGGACAGCACTTCAATAGACACCTGCAGTTCTCTCATTGTGCCACCTGATCCCCCCCCTCCCTTTTTTTTGTTTTTTTTTGGTTCGGTGGAGAATGATCGCAGAGGGGGAGAGAGAGGGGGAGAGGGGAAAGAGAGATCAGAGACCGAGGGGATGAAGGATGCAGCAAAACCAAAATATACTAAGGAGATTTAATGCAATAAAACAACAAGGACAAATATAAAGTACGTTATACTGCAAATGTATTTATCTAAAGACCAGATTCAAAAGGATCATATGGAAATTTGGAAAAACTTGTATCAACAGTCGCTAAATAACAGGATAAACAGCTGAGTTTTCACTTCTGGTCCACATGATCACAATGTTCCCTTAAATTGAATTTTGCACCAAATTCCCTCACAGGGCTAAAAAAGAAATTGGGGGTTGGAATGTATGAAGAACATTTAGCGCTGCATTTAAAAAAAACAAACCAACTTGCACAGGAAGTGATGCAATATGCATCTTTACCACTAGATGTCATCAACTCTTACAATCTGTACCTTTTTATAAGAAAAGTCAAGGAAGATTTCCAGAACTAATAGCAAAGAGATGCATAAGTGGAATTTCACAACACAGACAGATCAACACCTTGTGTACATATGGCTCACACACACGCGCGCGCGAGCGTAACCATGTTGACAGGTGTGTTGAGTTCAGAAGTGTGCAGTTTGTGTATTCGCACCTCGGAGGCCGTAGCACAGGAAGTGTTTGTGTGTGTGAGGCTGCGACTCTCTCTCACCGGAGGAGGCCTGAGGCTGAGCTAAGTGAAACTCGGTGGTTTTATCGTGTCATCTCATTATGAATCATCACACTCCACAAAAAACCTTTTTTTTTTTTTTAAACTTCCACTTCCTGTGTTTTTATCACATCAGCGTAATAACCTGACGAGCTGTTAACCTCCGCCTCTCCGGGGCAGATGAAAAGCCGTAGAATGACACATTCGAATCCCCGTCGCGTCGTCATTAAAAGCATTTTGTTTACGTTCCGGTCTTAACCTTTGCCCCCCTCACCCCCACCCCTCCTTCCCTGCACGGTGCAGAACGGGAGCGCTTGGATATAATGGCTTTGTGAACGCTCCGACGTGCTGTGATGCTCTCCGGTGCAAATGTAATTATGGCCTGACAGCGGGTAGGGGCCCTCACAAAGGCCCGGTAATCAGAGGCGGGTGATCAGAGCATGCGGCTCATGACCAGGAGAGGCAGTGACGCTGAAATGTAATTAAAGTCGCCTCACCGAGTGGAGCCGCGCAAACCCGGCTCCCGACACACCTTCTCCACTTCTCGCTCCTTCTATTCTTCGCTCCGCTCTCCTCTGTTTCTTTGATTTCCCCCTCACATCCCGCTGCTCTGCGCCCTCCGCCCTCCGCCCTCCGCCATATCCTCCTTCTCACTCCGTCTGGCGTCTCCCCTCCATCTGTCCATCATCCCGCCGACCGCTGACTGTTCTTTTCTTCTCCCCCATCCATCACGCGGAGACTCGTCAACCTGGCACCTCCACCTGTGCAAAAAACAAACAAACAGGGGAATGTATATGGACTGGAGTATCTGTCAACAGTGTGACACACACACACACACAAATGGAGTTCATTTGAATTTAAATGAAATGTAAATGAAAGCTAAAGCTGTGTGGTGAGATGCAGTGGAGCTAGAAAATGCATTTGCTTCACTGCAAGAAGGTTTGAGTCCCAGTCTACTCTTTGGGTTGTTGAACACCGTGTGTTCTTAGTGTGTGTGTGTGTGTGTGTGTGTGTGTGTGTGTGTGTGTGAGTGTGAGTGTGAGAGAGAGAGAGTGTTCCGGCATCATCCCGCCATGCAAACCTAGAGCCTAGATTGAATGACTGTTTAATAGAGAGTGACAGGTTGAACCCACTGACTGAGTATAGAGATGGACTGTGACCTGTTTATGAGGCTCATTGTTGGTCAGTCACTAAAGCCTAACTCCTCCTACTTCCTGCTTCATCCAAGAACGGGCAAGGAGGCGGAGCACAGGTAGAGCTGGAGGTGGGGCCCATGATTGCTGTATCGGCATCCACAGAACGTGCCAGGTTGAACCCAGGTGTCACTCAAGAGGCCACCTCCCTTAATTAGGAGCAATTTTAGACGGCAGTAATTACAAATAAGCAAGTTCGAAAACTACTTCCCCCCGTAGAGTTGTCACAGGACATAATGTGACTGATTGACAAAAAGTTGTAGTTGGCACCAGGCTTCATTCACCTCTAAAGTTGGGGATTGACTGGCTTTTGTAGCCGGCCTCAAGTGGCCACTTCGTCAACTGCAAGTTTTAAGTCTTGTGTGTGTTCAATGGCTGTTCGAGGGAGTGAAACCAGGAGCCGGAGCTGTGGACACTCAGAGGATACCACAGCGTTTTTCGAAACACCTGAGCCCGTCCAACTTTTTCTCTCCACAGCGACGCTAAATGAAACGTATGACCCCCCCCCCAAAAATAAGTAAAGTAGGTCTCCTGAAAATGCCACCTCCCTTTAATTCAAAGTAAACCCACTTCCTGCTCTATTTTTGTCACGTGCACCCACATTCCTCGGATGTGCGACCGGCTCTCCTCTCGAAGTGAGTGGTGTCCATTTGATATTACCTTTCATGTGCCCTGCAGAGTGTGAGCTAATCTGCGGCTAAGCCTTTGTGCTATGCTAAGGAGTGAAAGATTACAGCCCCCCCCCTCTCCACGCCATTCATCCACAGGGAGTAAATGGAGGAAAGGGAGGGAGTGTGATTTTGCCACTCCAGCAGTTTGAGCCAACATGGCCATGTTTTGGCAGAGTTTACTCCCGGACGAGACTTACCTAATGAAAAGCCTTCGGAGAGGTAAACACTCAGCGAGCGGCGACACACGTGAGGACGAGACGGGGGAACCGGCATCAGTGTCACCTTTAATGAGACGGGATGTCTGTGTTTAATCCCCCATTGATCCTCCCGGTGAGGTTCGCTTCAATTAGACGTAACGCGCTTGTCATGCCTGTCGTGAGCACGAGAACATGGATCCTCCAGCCCTGCGCGGGAAATTTACATTTGAAGCCGCCGTGATGGTAATTACGAAGAGAATCGCAGTGAAAACAAAGGTTGAAGGGGTGGTGGAGGATTATGGACTCACCGCCCCCTCCCCACCCCCTGCGGCTGTGAGGAGCCTTGAGAGTGAGTTTCGGCTTCACTTTGTTCACGGTGTTACGTCGTGGAGCATCTCTTCCGTGTCTGAGAGTCTTCTGTTTGACGATCAGTCAACACGACGCGTGCTGCCAACGTTTTGACAGGCGCCGTCAGTTGTGTACCTCAGTCGTAACCACGTTTTATGGTTTACATCAGGAACTACCATCAAATTCACCTCACCTGCTCAAAGGGCCAACATATGTCAAAGATCACTACTTGATTCTGCTGCCCCCCGATGGCCGAAAGTCACTGTCGCGTCG
>JAFBJT010110580.1:36647-47430 GCA_016785325.1 Chascanopsetta lugubris | reverse complement strand
TGCGTTTTGTATCCATCACCTCACCCTCACCCTTCTGAGCCTGCAGGAGAACCTGTGGTAGACTTCAGTTCAAACTCAAAAGATGTTTAATACATCCACTTTTACTACTGTTAAAAGAGCCCCCCCCCCGTAGAGAGCACCCGCTCCTCATGTAAATATACATTAATGGGCTCTTTTAAGAGTAAAGGAAAAAAAAATAAACAGTTAGGTGATTTTAAATTCATGAAAATGTCAGTATGTTATCGTTTTGTAATATTCTTTAGAAGTGACAGAAATCTTACACACTGCACCTTTAAATTGTATAGAAAAACAATTGTTCTTCTTTGGCGAATACACGATTGTTTTTCCATACGAGTCAGCGTCATCACCTGTAAATAAAGATGGATGACATGGCTGCACATCAAAGGCAAAGACGTATCCTTTGAACCTGACTAGATTGAATGCACATCCCATCTCCTCCATGTAAGCAGATGGGACATGGATATTGTTTTTCCTTTCAACAGACACAAAGTGTTGTAAAAAAAACCCAAAAAACTCCAAGTTTTCATTAAAGGTCCAGTGTGTAAGATTTAGGTGATAAGGTTTCACTTTCTATGGCTGGAGATGCGGCTCCTCAATCATCCTCCTGTCAACAGAAACGGCCCATTTCCTGGTGTCATGAGCCAAACTACTTAAGAGGTGATTACCAGCCCCTGTTAATGAGCTTTGAGCTATTTGCGTTTTCACATTCTTTGGTAACTAAATACTCGAGAATGGGGAATAATTCAATTATAGGGAACTAATGTCCATTTTATAGTTTCCCACTGACAGGCCATTTGTTTCAGCTCAGAAAGTGAAAGCTGAGATACAGAGGTTCAGGCCACCACGACAGGACGTACTGTGCGAGAACCTACATCACAGCACGTTAGTCTGCACAAGGACACGATTGTTCTCTATTAGAAAACAAAACCTATAAACAATCTCATACGGAGACGTTTTTATTTTCTCCTTGATCCAGGAGGAACAGGAAACTGGGTGTTGGACGTGTTCCCAGTCGCTCACGGTATCATGTACACCGGGAACAGCAGAGAATGAAAAAAAAAAGAAAGAAAAGAAATGAAATGAAATATATGCAAATGACTCGATGAAAAACAATACAAACGGGTGCTGGTCTTACCTGAGTGTAAACTGTGGACACCACATTGGTGGACACTTTGAAAATAGCTTTTCCTCCGTCGACCCATTTCACATCGGCTCCGTTCTGTGGGAGGAGACGCAGCTTTAGCTTCCGTGGTCACGTAATGCTTAAAGGTGTAGTGCACAGACTTATACTGGCGCTGATGATTAGCCCGGTTAGCTTGATACCTAAATCTAGAGGGTGGAAGTGTGGGCGGAGCTCAGTGGTACGTAGAGCATGGGCTTCAAATGCATGAGGTCGTGGGCTCGTTTCCCAGCCTCTCCGTCCACCCTCAGTGTACGTGCCCTTTGATGAAACCGTCTGCTCAATGAAACTGCAGAAATCAAATGTGCGTGGATGTAAATGCACACACCAGGTTCTACAGGGTGTTGTTGGGCAGGGGTGCTTTTATTTTGAAGAGGATTTTTGAATGCATCAGAGTGATGAGACTTTTACGAAGAAACAGAAGAGATTGCATTTAAAAAAAAAAAAATGTTTTCACATTGGAACTAATCTCCTTGTTTTCGGTCAGGTGTTAAATGGACCAAAACAGATATTTTTCATGATTTCCACCTTCAACACTCCTCATCTAAAATGTACTGTTCATGTCAGGCAGCGTTTGTGTTGATGGGACATTTACCTTGGTGTTGCTGGCCTCCTTGATGGCCAGGTATCCAGGTGGCAAGTTGCAGGAGACTGAGATGTTGAACTCCTGAGACGACAGGCGACCCTCTCTGAGGAGAGGCAGCCAGGAGTAGCCCACTGAAACCAAACACACGTGTACCAATATGAAATACGCTGAGGTGGATGTAAAAAAAAATAAAAAAAATAAAAAAATAAGGAGCGACCGCGCTGAAGAATGTAAATATGATAAACGTTCCAGGAAACTGCGGCTCGGGATCGTCCATCTCCTCACCTGGAGTCTCCAGGGCCTCTTTCCTCTTGGCGTTGGTCTTGGCGTTGATGTCACAGGTGACGTGGTAGAAGGAGAAGAGGAGATGGTGCTTTTCGTGAAGTTGGGTGGGGAGTTCAATCTTCACCTGGGGGACGCGTCGGTGAGTGGGAACGAATTAAAAAAACGTCACCAAGCGAAGAACCGGCTGCTAATAATCTCCGCGCGCTGATTCAGCCACGCGTGTCCTCACCTCGTCGTAGAAGTCGGGGTTCTGCGAGTGATGCAGGACGGTGGAGCAGGCCGCCGAGGTGAAGACTGGACCTCCTGACTTGCCGTAGATGCACTGGAAATCAGCAAAATAAGGCTCAGCCACGTGCCCATAATACGCACCTGTCAAACCTGTGGCCTGCGAGATCATTTCATGTGGCCCACGACAGATCAAAGGCCTACGATTGTCTAAACATGAAAGTCCAAAGCAGTCATTGCCCGTGAACTCTCGCTAATTACACATGCCACTTTTTATGTGTGGCGATATATTCAGCGTGTTTACCTTTTTACATGTACGTAAATGCACGTACAAAGTTCGTCACTTGAATAAATGATAATCAAGTATCATTGATTATCAATTATCATTGAATAAATGATAATCAAGCACGAAGAAAGTGACTTTACAATATGTGAAGTCATAACGTACATTCAGTCCCACAAGTAAAACCGGCCCCTTGAGAGCAACGGTAATGCAGATGTGGCCCTCTGTGAAAATGGGTTCGACATGGCTGCCATGACACAAAGAGCGCGAGTGGAGAAAACGGCGAGTGGTCAAAACACGTTTTGGATCGTTCTACCTTCAAAGGTTTGGCAACTTCTTCGTCTGAGCTGCGGAACTCCACGTAGACGGCGAGGTTACGAGCCTGTGAACAAGAGGACCGTTGTGAAGCTTTAAAACTGGACTTTTACAAAATACTACATCGCCTGACATCGGCTTTGTTGTTGTTGTGGTTGTTGTTGTTGTTGTTGTTGTCGTCATCGTACCTTGGCGAAGCTCTTCTGGCTGTCGTACTTCAGGTGTTTGGGGTAGACGTAGATGTGGTTCCTGTAGACTCGGTGTGGCTGCGTGAACTTGGTGGTGTCCTGCACAAACTCCTCCACCTCCACCGTGGGCTGGTGTTTGCTCGGATCCTCGAAGGGCTTCACCGGCACATAGGAGGAGGTCACGCAGTCTGACGGCAAAGAGAGAGAGGGAGGGAGGGTCATCGACCTTTGAGGGTCAGCACTGGAATGAGGGGATTCTCTTGTCCGACGCGTATACTCTACAACATGCCAATGAAATGTAAATGAGTATTAAAGGTACAGGCTTTAATACTCATTTAAAGCATAAGTATATACAAAAGGATATTCATTTTGAGCGTACAAAATGAATATACTTATGTTGTTTTGATTGCCCTTTTGTGGGCCCTTTTTATATCTATATTCTTTTGATTTTTTTGTATTATTGTTATTATGATTGTGGATCCTATGTATGACGGCCACCATGTTTTTAGAGCAGCCCCAGCGATGAGGTGAGGAGTATTCAGCGAGGTCAAGGGTCGATTCGCTTCACTGTCCCCGAGGGACAAATCGCGGCGCAGCCGATAGCGATCGCATAAATAAGTAAACAACCATAAACATTGAAGACAGACGCAACTCTTCAAAATGACACACAACCAAAGCCACTTGTCACTCATTCAAGACCGGCGTAATATATCACGACATTTTCCATACTGGACCTT
This sequence comes from Chascanopsetta lugubris, assembly GCA_016785325.1. Classification (NCBI taxonomy): domain Eukaryota; kingdom Metazoa; phylum Chordata; class Actinopteri; order Pleuronectiformes; family Bothidae; genus Chascanopsetta; species Chascanopsetta lugubris. Next base: position 43,610 of record JAFBJT010110580.1, on the reverse strand, counting down.
TAAAAGAAAACAATTTTTTTTTTTTACATAATATGTAAACGTGAACGCGTCTTTTCTGCAAATGTTTTGATTTCAGCACATACTGCTGAACACAGAGGAGTAAATCAAACAAAGAAAGATAAAGAGAGACGGAGGTCATTAAACATACTCGGATGCTCCAATGGAACATAGTCGATGGCGATATCCAGAGTTCCGGGGATGGTCTGCAGTTTGCTGGTCTTCTCGGCCCTGTGTGCACACACAGAGTGGGAGAGGGAGGTGATTTGATGAGGTCATCAGAGTGCGACCTTCCTGATCAGTGAAGCCCCCTGTGAGCGTTCCCCACCTCCTGTACTCGGCCACCAGCTTCATCAGGTCGTCTGTGGAGATCTTGTTGCTCTCCTGCTTGAACAGAGGGGAGAAGCGGGACTCTCGGTCCAGCGCCCCGTGGTTGTCCTTGAAAACCGACCTGGAACGGAACAGAATGGAGAGGAGTGAGCCCTGGAGGGTGAACTGAAGGTTCAATCTGGTGAGGTTAAAGGCACAGTGCGCAGAATGTCGTGGTGAAGTTTCATGCTGCAACCCAACACTTCTCATGTCACACATACCTGCCAGACATACTGGAGAACCTGTGATATCATAATTAATTTTATAGCTCTATTTCTCTTATGTCCTATTTTTATTTCATTTTATCTTCAATTCTATTATTATTTTCTCCTATTATTTTTTATTCTATTCTATTCTATTTATTTTGTTTTCAGAATAATATGCCACTCTGCCTGACTGCTGGGATTAATAAAGTATTTGTCTTTTCTATTCTAAACTCAAAAACTCAAAAGGTGTTTAGTTTGTACAGCCTGAGGCTACTGTAAAAACATGGTGGTGCAACATGGCCGCCTCCATAGAGAGGACTAGCTCTATGTAGACATGTAGGACTCATTCTGGGTGGGGGGGGGGGTCATATAAATGCGCAAATATAGTTTACATACACACAATAAAATAATTAATTTAACATTTATCAACATACATTGACACAATTTCGTATACATTTTGCACACTGCTCCTTTAAAGGTTTAGAAATGAGAGTCGCTGACCTGATGGACCAGGCGAACGGCATGCGGTACTTTCCCAGTTTACTGCAGAACTGTTTGTTGGACCTCAGAATCTTCTGGACCGTCTGCACAGGACATCGAGAAAACAAGGGAGCGGGAAAAAAACGTTGACTTTTTTCTAAATACAAAGGGCTGTTGTTCATCATTAATTCTTGTTTACGGACACAAAGTGACGGCTGAAATAATTGGCGCTTGTTGGCAGCGGGTCGAAAATCTGCAGATTCACTTTAAATGGGGCCCACGTGGAGCCGTGCCAGAGAGGAGGCCAGGAAATGTCTTGGATGGGATGTTGGAAAAAAAACCCTCATTTGTGAACTCTCCCTGCTGACGGGCACTCAGAGATGAAGATAACCCCGGCTCTTACAGGAAACCGTTTATGTGAATGTCACACGTTAGGGCTGTGTGATTGGATGAACACGTTTTTCTGGAGAACAAATGTTCCATGAGTCATTTTTCCCCCCCAGTTGAGTCTGAGATAAGACAAAATAAATCCAAAGGGAACGTGACAGTGACATCAGGGAGTGCGGACACTGATGTGAATCCCTCGGTGTGATCAATGAGGCGACGAAGAGCAATGAGTGTCTGACCTTGCTGGAGTCGGTGTTCTTGATATAAGGCTCAGCCCCACATGCGATGTTCCCCATCAGCACCTTCTCCACCCGTGCCACCATGACGATGTCCGTGTGGGGGTTGGTCACAGAGAAAATGGCCTGTATCACACAAAAAAAAAGCAGATTAAAGGTGCAGTGTGTACGATTTTTTTCACTTCTAGAAATATTAAGGAAAAATCACTTACTGACATTTTCATGAATTTATAATCACGTAGGATTGAGTTTTTTCCATTACCCTAAAATGAGCCCATTAATGTATCTTTAGATGAGGTGGGGGGGGGGGGTCCTCTCTATGGAGGCCGCCATGTTTTTCCAGTAGTAAAAGTGGATGTACTGAACATCTTTTTGAGTTTCAATGACAACTGATGTCAGCCACAGACGGGTGAGGGTGAGGTGACAACATGCAACTTCACCTCTAGAGGTCACCAAATCTTACACACTTGCACCTTTAAATTCATTCAAATAAAATGCAGAGGACCGACAGGAAGTGCCCGCAGGGAAAAACCAGCCTGTACCTGTTTGGGGAAACAGAGCCAGTGCTCCAGATCCGCGCTGACGAAACAGTCTCCTGACTTCTTCTCTGCAGGAGAGCTGAGGCCGTTCTCCAGGGCGGCCGACCCCAACCCGGGACCGCCCGTCCCGTTACTGCAGCCCCCCAACATCTGACGCACCGCCTCGTGGTTCAGGTCCACGTGGAAGTCGGCCGACACCTTCCTCCCTTCTCGCACGTCCATCAGAGCCAGCGACACGAAGAAGGGCTCGATCTGATGGAGAGGACGCAACTCCGTCAGTTAACTGTTATTCAGTGGCGGCTCTTTGGACATTCATTTTGAACCATTTCAATTTCTGGCTCCTCTGTCCGAACGACAGGGGACCGTGCATTTTTTTTGCACGGCCCCCAAAAAATGCAAGTTTTACTTGGAAAAAGTTTAAAAGCGAATCTGCATTTTAGAAAATCCACTGTCTCTCAGTGTTTCTGTGTGGAAAGCAGCTTTGCCGATGTTTGCCTCTGATCCTTACATTAGTGACTGGTCCAGTTTCACTCTCGCTGATGCAGCTCTGCAACATGAGGTTCAGGGACTTGCAGCTTATCATGAACCTCCGGCCCAACTTCTCCTCAAAGGGACGCACCGCCGTGTTTTCCGCGGAGGGATGTTCGGCGCGAGGGCTCCTCAGAACCTGCGGGCGGAGAAACGCCGCTCGTTACTCGGACGCGGCGACCAACCGTGCCTCAGGGTACGGTGACGCGCGGGGTGAAACTCACGGGAGTGTCGGGGTCGAGGGAGAAGAGATTGAGCCGCTCCTCTCGTCTGGCCGAGCGAATCCCTTCATCCGTCTCGGAGATGTACTGCCACAAGACAAACGAGAGGCGAAACAAAAAGAGAGTGGGACAGAATCCTCAACATCCATCATCATCGTCGTCATCATCATCATATCGGCAAAAAGAAAAACAAAGGTTTGTCCTCTTTGGATCTGCCTCTTACATGTGGTACAGTTTATGACTCTGGCTGTGTCCTAACGGCTCGCTGGTGTAAAGTTAATGTTTACGTTTAGTGTTTCGCACTCGAATGTATCGCGTTAATCCCCGAGGCCCATAAACACACGACAAAGCACATTTTCCGTCCTCATTAAATCCCACGCGGAGCGGACCGCGATTATGTGGGAACGGGCAATGTTTACTTCCACGTCTGACGCACGGTGACCTGTGATTGGCTGAGGCTCTGCCGGTGGCGCTGCCTCACTGGACCACATGTTGTGCCTGTGTGTGTTAAGACTGGTTGGTGTTTTCCACGGAGCTGATGTTCAACAATCGTCCAAATATCCCATTGACTTTTTACTGAGGGAGCATGACATCATCACTTTGGCACTCTGCTCTACCTTCCCCCACTCAGCACCCCCCCACACCCCCTCCTCCCGCCTCCCCCTACCTCGACCTCCTCATGACAGTGTGTGGTGTGGTGGGAGCAAAGGGAGAGTTTGAGTATGCGGACGAACATTGTTAGATGGAGCTAACTTAAAGGTGCAGTGTGTAGGATTTTGCTCATTATTGCCACTTCTAAAAAATATTACACAACAATTACATGCTGACATCTTCAAAAACATATAATCACCCGACTATTTGATTTTTTTTAATCCAATACCCTTAAATGAGCCCATTCATGTCTATTCACACGAGGAGCAGGTCCTCTCTCCGGGGGCCGCCATGTTTTTACAGTAGCCCAGAGTGGACGTACTGAACATCTTTGGAATCTTAACGACAACTGGAGTCTCCTCAGGTTCTCCTGCACGTCCAGACGGGGTGAGGGTGAGCTGAAGGACGCAACGCGCTAACTCCTCCTCTAGACGTCACCAAATCTTACTTACACCGCACCTTTAAATCGAACAACAGACACTGCGGCAGGAGCGGCGGCGCCACCAACCTTGGCCAGCTCTGGGTTGATGCCGTTCTCCGTGGAGTCCTCGCTCTCCTGCAAACACCCGTCACCCAGCGACAGATCGAACACATCTGGGGAGAAGACACACGGCATCAGGACGGACGGACGCAGCGACTCGCGCTCATGAGCAACCACCGCCATTAGCGAGCGGATGGTGGAGTTTATCTTGACAGTGCACGCGCACCCCCCCTCCCCACCCTCCCCACCCACCCCCACCCCCGCAGGTTAAAAGCCACATGACATTTTCTGGAATCAATGCACCACTGCACTTAATACACATTAGGGCGAGATATAACACATCCATACATCATGGGATAATAAATAAATGTTTGTGGTATTTATGGACAATTAGGCAGATGAGCTCTGCGCAGAAATGTAACCTCTGTGTGCTGCAGGCAATCCCCCCCCCCCCCCCACCCCGCCCCCCCCCCCCAAAGGCCACTCTGAGCAAAATGGCTCATTATTGGTCGGTCGGCCACCGCTCGCTCGCTCGCAGCCTGATTTAAAGGCACGGTAACGGACCACAGAGCCATGACAGGTCCAAGCTATTACATCACCGGGGGCCACTTCTCAATGCTCCATCAGTGTGTGTTGAGTCACAGGCTCTGGGCCTCACGCCAAACCCCCCCACCCCGCCCCCCTCCCTCCTCCTCCCCTCCTCCTCCCCCCCACGCACTTGCACAGCGCCGGCGAATAAGGTTTATGAATTTTGCTTCCATATAAAGTTTTTAATGACAAGGTATGAAGCCTTAAATCAAGGTGGAGTCCATGTTTGGTGTCAGGCTCCATTTCCTGACGGCGACGTTCGAGCCTGGCAGACATCCTCCATTAGACGGAGGATACCATTTAGGCGGCGGAGGTCAGACGGAGAGGTGACGTTTTCTGCCGACCGTAAAATAATCCCTTTCTTCGGGGGCGCCAAGAGTCCTTCTCGTTGGAATCACGGCCCCCTCGGAGCGACTCCACCCGCTTCAGACTACTCCTCCGTTTCACCCGCGCGCATCCATCGTGGCCGGACTTTTATTCCTAAATGCGAAAAACAGCGGCGGTCTCACCCTGCCGATGGTCGGTGAGGTCCAGGCTCTTGCGGTCGGGCGCCGGCCCGTCGTGGGGACTGATCTGCAGGATGCGGGTCAGCGTGCTGATCCACTCCTCCATGTCCTGCTCGCTCTCGGCCGCCAGCACGAAGTACGTGACCTCGTTCATCTTCAGCTCGAAGGCGTGTTTCCTCAGGCGGTTGTTCTTTGCGGGCGAGAGCAAAAATAATGGTACGACGGTACTTCAGAGAGTCGTCTGGAAATGAGTTTTTTTCCCCCATCTACTACGTGAATACTAAGAAATACGTGCATCCTTATTTATACTGAGTTACGATGAATGGAATATACTAATAATAAACAGTAGTATACACAGCCCGACTCATCAACTGGTACAGACGTAGGATATTGCATTATTTGATCAACAATGTTTGTTTCCCACTGTACCTGAAGAAGGATATGATGCATTTATTTGACAGTGTTAAAGGTGCATGATGTAAAATTTAGTGTTCGGTCCACGGAGGCCGACAGAGTGATATAAGTATACGGGTTCGGTTTGAGTTATGAAAGCCTGAAGTGGTACATGGCCTTGTTGTTGTTTACACGGCTGCTTTGAAACCCACCTGTACCACACCAGTGCAGGAGTCCAGGAAGATGCAGCCTTTAGGCTCCTTGGAAATCTTCTCATCTTTGTAGAAGTTCATGATGTAGGAGTTGTCGGTCAACTGGGTGAGCTGGAAGAACCTCCTCTTGAACGACTGCACAGACACACGCAGAAATAAGCTCGACTTAAATCACCCGGACTAAAGAGTTACGATGTGGGCCTTTTCATTTGAAAGTTCATTTGAAAGTTCATTTGAAAGTTCCCTAAAGCATGACTTGCTTGTTTCATTTCCCTAGAATGAGCCCTTTACAAATGAATGAATAAATAAACTAATCAATCAATTAATTAATAATGCATGAATGAATGAATGAATGAATGAATGAATGAATTAAAAATAAAAAAATATTTTTTAAAATCACATTAAAGAACGTCTGCATTAAAAACACCCTCACCCGCACAGTGATGCTGTTGTTGACCGTGCTGTTAAAGTTCCCTTTATAGAGCCAGCCGGACCGAAACACACCGATCCCCCCGCCGCCGCCGCCTCCTCCTCCTCCTCCGCCGCCTCCTCCTCCTTTGGACGAGGACAGGGACGTGGTATCCTGTAAAACACCATCGGTTCAGATACGTTCGTTTTCCACTCGTCCCCCGGACAGGAGTGATCGATGGAGAGAAGGATCTCCTCCGGACTTATTCTGTTTGTCGGTGAAACGATCTTCATAAACAACATCCCTCTGACTTGGATTGAGCTGAAGCGCTCTCGCAAAGTATATTCGAACAGCTCTCAGTCTGAGATAAACCGATTTGAACATGAGGCCCAGGATGTAGACGCAGCCCTAATGGGTTCACATGGAAAAAGCTTCTGTCAATGGGGGGGGGGGGGGGGGGGGGGGGGGGGGGGGGGGGGGCATTACTAACCTCATCCTTGTCCACATCCTCGTAGTCGATCTCGAAAGAATGAGTCGGCAGCTTCTCTGCTTTGTACAGTTTCCTGCGAAGGAGAAGGAGAAGGAGAAGAGGTGGGAAAATGGATGTGTGATAATGAAATATGCAGATGGAAGAGTTTTAATGAATCGGCCATTAGACTGATTAAAAAAAAAAAGATGGGGAGAGAGAGGGAGAGAGAGAGAGAGAGAGAGAGAGAGAGAGAGAGAGAGAGAGAGAGAGAGAGAGAGAGGCTGTCTCTGT
>JAFBJT010110580.1:25095-36371 GCA_016785325.1 Chascanopsetta lugubris | reverse complement strand
AGAAAAAAGAGAGAGAGAGAGAGAGAGAGAGAGAGAGAGAGAGAGAGAGAGAGAGAGAAAGACATCATACATCTGCTGATTAAAGGTGATAAGATGGTTATCGTCTTCTGAATCAGTGCCTTTAATTACTCCCCAGACATGTCACTGGATTTACACCGTTACCTTTAACGCTTTAATTCAAAATAAAGAGACATATGTGTCTTTTCAAGATTAAAGCTGAGGTGCAAACTCATGGACTCAGGGATTGTTGGTGAGCAGAAGAGGGTCACTCGTCTCAGCCAATAAATGGTTGATTCCATCTTCCCCCGTAAAGAGCTGTAAATATTTATAGTGGTCATTATAAAGGGAGAACACGCAGGCTATTTGTCTCCAAAATCAAAACATGCATTGTGTTTACCAGCAGGAATTTTGGCTGATCCTGTTTGGGTGGAAATAATTTGAATTTTGCACCAAAACAATAACAAAAGTGGCAATAACAATAACAATGGTTGACACCGTAAAACAAGTACAGTTCACAGTTATGGAGACTAAACTGCAATTAAGCGGCACTGAAATCTATTTTCCCATCAAGATCGATAAATGCAGTGTTAACAATGTTTTGGAATTCATGGATTTAATTGGCTTATGTCCCATCATTACTCTCGTACTATCATTATTATACAATTAAAGCATCAGGGCTGGAAACATAAGCTCCATGGTGTAGGTAGTAAACACTGGTAACAGTGAAAATCAATAATGATAAAGTTCACCAAAACAATAATAGAAGGGAAAAATGAAAGTCATTTAATATATAAACAGCAATTCCAAATGGCCTGTGCTAATTGCATTGAAGTCGATGCCAATTATACCGATGCCACAGTCGGTACCATGTCAACATCCACATTGGCTGTCCAAACAAAGATGTGAACCACCATCATTATAATGGCAGCAATAGCAACAACTGGGATTCACCACTTTAACATGGAACCTGATTTAAGCTGATTAATGTCATGTCTTATGGAACTTGAAGGAAGGCACCACTTACTTTGTAGATTTCACATGCTGGACTAGTGGACCTGTTGTTTATGTTTTTGGACATTATGACAATTAACTCCAACAAATTCTAGCAAAGCTGATTTTAATGTTTATAGTCAGTTAGCATTTAGTAATTCATATCAAAATACAGCGGAAGTACTTGCAGTTTAATTCATTACAAGTGATGTCTGTGGTCAATGGATTGAACCAGAAAGCCTCTGTCAACATTCCTATTGATTTTAAGCTTTGCGGAAATTAACCTTGAAAGGCAATGATTGACTTTATGTTAATACCGTCTCTGTCCTGTAAATCAAAACATGCATTTGGCATGAAGGGGTGCTATGTGTTGTAATAGAAGCTCCAATTAGATTGTGAAGAATTGTGTTAAAGTGTGAACTTGCCCTTTACGTACTCTCTCCGCTCATCCGCTTCTCGTCTCCTCTAATTGCATAAAGACCAGACGTTGGTTTATAATAAGGTCTATAATTGAACTCAGACTATTGGACTCGCTTTAAAAGGATATCCCCTCCAGTCCCATCTAATCCCAGCTTGCCTCCACAGCTTGAATTTGCGTTCACTGGGAATTTATACGTCAAAGAAAATCCCTCACCAACCTGTCGAGGCGTGTAAGTCTGACACGCGTTTGTGAGGAGTTTGGACGCCGTTGAGTGAAAGGAGCAAATCAGTGTTTCTTCAAATTGCCGGAGGCGGCATCTAAATCAGAGTAAAAAAGCTTAGTGCAGGAGTAAAAATAAATGATTATGTCTGAGACACAGATGAATCATTACTATACAATCTTCCAAATACGACTGCCAGAGAAAAATCAAATACATGCAGCTGCTTTTTAATGCTACAGATAAGATTTATTCTGAAATATGCAATCCAGTTGACACGTTGTTGCTAAAAAGGGACCCCCACATGCCAGACAAACCACCACACAGACAAACATATGAACGAATGCATAGTTTATTCAATCGACAGGGGAGAGGCCATGTGAAATGTTGATGTATTCTTGAAAAGGAGCACAATATAAAATCTACATGAGGGTATGAATCAAAGATGCACAAAGTGAGGTCGATCCGATACCTCACAGACACAAGCGCATAGGTGATGGCAACGCAAGCTTTTACTGTAAGCAGACTTGTGGCACAACATAGGAAGACGCTGACAAATACTTAATGACAAGCAAAAATGAAATAAATCACACGGAGTGACGTGGCGTGACCCACTCGACTTTTGCAAAACATTTACACATCCACGCTGAGGGCGTTTGCGGTGAGAGTATATTAAACTTCCTCCCGGGCCGCTCACAGCCTCCCCACTGCTAGGGAACATTTCTCTCAGCTGTCACCTCCCTGATGGATGGAAATTAGGCAGAAAACACTGCGGCGCCGTGCCACAGATAGTCATGCTCCCTTGAAAACACGCATTTCACCCTCGTGTGCGTGAAAAGCCATGTAATGTTAGTATTAGGCTCTGCTGTGCAAATTGCACCACACAAAGCCTTCCCTTTAACATCATCCCCTGCTTGTTTACATGATGGATGAGCACATTTTCAAAGGGCAATGTCCTACGTGTGCATGTGCATGTTTGCGCGACACATCACAGGACCAACACAACAGTTGACGCCCGACGTTATTTGGCTGTTTTTTCCGAGTTGTGCACAACCCGCGCAGATTTCTCCCCCAGCTTTGATTTATCTGTGATGTGCTAAGTTCATTAGCAGCAATCACTGAGGCTTGTCAGAACCGTGCTAAAGTGATTTTGTTAATGACTCTGGAGATGGATCATCCTGATGTATGTAATGTGGCTGCACTTGAAAACTCCCAAGCTCCATAGACTCGCCCAGCAATCGCTCGGAATAGTCTATACCTGCTCGTTAGCAAGGGGAAACATCAGAAAAGGAGATTTTGAAAAAAGTTGTCAAAAGTATAGTCTTCCCAGTGCATCCGTGTCTCCTTTGATATATATCAATATGCATGTAAACATAACTTTGTGTATGTAGGATATATTCTTGTGCTCTTCAGTGTTTTTACACATATTAAAAAAATCCCTTGAAATACACATTTTACAGTGTACATCAGGACTGACTGGAATAGACCCGTCAAACTGAATAATTTATCCCTACACATCCCCATACGCCATGTTGCATGACTTCTTCACCACGCGTGATGACCCATGTGGAATTAACAGACCGGCAACATGCATCACGCTGCTGTTATTGATTCTAAATGACACGAAGAATAAGCATCTTACACTGTGTGCTCAAATGTTATCATGTTAGCTGTACAGGCCCCAGCAGACGTACAAACCCGCCCCCCCCCCCCCTCCCTGCCCCAGGATACCGCCTGAGAGGATCTAGCCTTAACACACACACACACACACACACACACACACACACACACACACACACACACACACACACACACACACACACACACACACACACACACACACACCGGCTCCCCACAGGCTCCACTACACCAGCATCACTATTAGGCTGCTGCATTGATCTCCGCTCTGCTTATTATGGGACAGAAAGGCAGATACAATGCAGGCAGCTCCCCCATAAGACGCTTCGTTCTTCTGTAGCCACTGTTGATGCAATTAATTCATTATTTAGCAGAATTGCTGATTAGAACATGAACGATGTGACTTTTAGCAGAGCACAATGTGGGTTGCCCCCCGCCCCCAACGACTGGTGTGAAGGCGGATTACACGACTGAGGGAGTAATTGTGAAAACACACTTTGCGGCACGCTCGCCATGTGTTCCCATTTAATGATTCCCCATGGGAAACAAAATACATGTGACATATCTTATTTTTTTGTACTGACCGCTTGTGATGGCTGTAATGAAAACCTGCTGTGTTGTGATTACACACCATGTAATTTTGCGGTGGGTTGAAGAAAAACGGGCAGGCTATCGATTTGAAAACACCATGTAGTGACACTTTAATTTTCATTTTCAATCCTCTGAGCCGCCTCTTGTTAAGTTATCTATCAAAACTTGACAATCATATGACAATCTATCAGCTCTAAGCAGTACCTTGTAAAGTTGTTGTGACAAGGTGACCATGGTAACCTCTACCATCTATTATAGATTTGTTGGAATATCAGTAGTGATAAAACCACTATCTATCTGTCTATCTATCCATACATCCATCTTTTTGATGTGATGAAAAAGAAATACTGTGAAATGCAATGATTGAAAGTTCAGATTGACCCACAATTGTTAGAGGGTATATCATTGTGATATGGCCCTCCCCCTTGTAGGTGTAGTGCAGAAACTGGCTCAAACCAATGTCACTGTTGCCAGATAGCTGTGCACGAATCTGCTGAAACAACCAAATTCTTCCGAATGGAGTCTTTTATTTTTTTATTTTTATGTCTGCACAGTTTTACATTTGACTTCACACTGTTTTATTTCAGATATTCATGCAAAAGAAAAATACCCTCAGTCTGTGTTTGCCCCTTTCATGTCACGACACAAAGACAGATAGGTTACATAGCACATATGTGAGACAAGTAGGCAGACAGCTGCATATTTATTCTCATCCATATACCTCAATCTGGAAATAAACCTTTTCTTTTCTCCAGCACATTCTCAGCAAATTAGGAGCAGGCATCATTAAAGGCAACAAGGTCAGGCTGGTAGACTATACCTGTCTGGGAAGAAAAACCTCTGTCAGAGACGGAGCGCACTCATGCTGGCAAAGATGTCTGACAGTCTAATTCAATCGCAGTTGAGCCCACAGGCAACACCAAGATGGAGCTGGAATGTATTTAGTAATCAGCTGTGCAACGGCAACTCAATAGCCAGTGATTAGAGCCCTTCACTTAAATGTGCTCAACTAAATCCACCAATCAGTGTGATATGGAAGTCTGTACATTTTTCTGTCACACTGTCTCCATCATATGAAATCATATTTTTTGCAGCTGCTTTGGCATCATTATATCATGCTTTATTAACAGTTGAAGGTTATATTCATTGTTGATGCATCCAATTTATTTGCAAAAATGATTTTGCCACATTCACAGTAGCATTTAGAATCACCTTCTGGAGCTACATGCAGATTGAATATGAATATCCCTGGCTTTGTTTGGGAAACTGAATGGCATTGACATCAAATGCAAACGGTGAAAAGCTGCGTTACAATTCAGAAATTCTAATAAAAAAACAAACACACAAAAAAAACGAATAACCAAAACTAAATAACTTGGCCTCAATATTCAAAATAAAATAAGTATATTTTCCTCTCTTGCCCAGAGCCTCTAATCTTTATATGCTAACACATGCATAGCCTCAGGCCCTGAGATCCAACGGAGAAGTTTCGGAGGAATAATTCACAACTCAAATCACTACTATCTAATGCACTCACACTGCATTTATAGGGGGCGAAAATGTGATATTCCATGTTTTTCTTGTCCTCATGTTTCCACTTCCTGTCTTTTATTGTGAAGCCCTGGTTCCTGCGTGTGTCTGTGCTGTCTTCTTCTTCCCGTGCCCTCTCCCCTGATTCCCCTGATCATTCTCACCTGTGTCCGCATCCACACCTGAGCCCTGTGTCCCCTGATTACCTTGTGTACTTAATCCCTTCGTGTTCTGCCTGTCATTGTTGTGACATCTTGTTCCTAGCCCCATCACATTCATGCATATGTCTGAGATACCGTTTTGCTTCTCGTTATCACTGTACCTTTTGAATGACCAAACCCTGACGGTTCTGTGACTACGCCTTTAGCCTGCTCCTATTTTGTGCCCCGTTTGGCATCTAAATAAAGACTTGTTATATACGCTATGTTGTATGTCTCTGAGATTGGATTCTCTGCAACGTGACCTGACATTTTACAGTACATTTGAAATACAGAAACCAGTACAGAATGTGAATGTGTTTGTAATATTAGCAGGATGGACTGATAATCAAAAATGTTCTTAGACATGATCAATTGACTACTGCATCTGGCAAAAAAATTAGAAGTCATATAAACCATACAACGGTTTAAGATGCCAACCCCCTCTTTTGCATAACAAGCAAGTGGAGTAATGTAATGAATAAAATCTAAAATAAATATATGAATAAATAAATGAATGAATGAGTAAATAAATGAATAAATAGATATGTATATAACTAGAAATTAAAAAGTATCATCTCAATGATGATAATGATAATAATAATAATAATAATTAATAATAATTAATAATATCACCAATAATTAATTGATTTAATTATTACCATCATTTTATACACACACATACAGTATATAATGTCCAGTACCTGTATTGGTCTGAACTGTGATGTTGTTGTTTTTTTTTAATGCAGGTCAAATAGATAAGCATAACAAAGTTGTCGATGTCAGACTCAAGCAGTTCTTTGTTATGAAAGTAATTTATGTTTATGAAATCCCTCATTCCTCCTCATTCATGGATTTTAGATCATAACACTCCATGCTTTGCCAGTTTATCATGTCATGTAATCTATATTCAAAATTAATAACCCTCATCTAAAAACAAACCTCAGTGGCCACACCAATGAAGCCAACAGAAATCCTCAGGAGAGCCAATCACATCCTCAGAAAGCCACCATTTCCAGATGTAGGCTGCCTGATTTATATGTGACGTGGCATTTTGTCAATATCAGAAGAAGTCTCCTCAAATGCACCTTAACTCCCACTACTTTATTTTGCACTTTTGTACCCAGAGGACCCCAGAATGTTTTGTGTCTAAAGGCAAGTTATGCAAGACTGCACACTGAAAAGTCTCTCTCTCCAGCTCAGGGTGCTAATTTCATAACTTTCCATATATACAGCATATAACTCACACGCTCAAACCTGGTCTCCTAACTTTTATTAAGCCCCGCAACACACACCAGGATTTACTTTTTATTTCCCCTTGAAAAAATAACAAAACTAAAATTAAACGGATGCATCCTCAACAACGGGGAAGATAAACTGTATTATTTTATTTTATTGTATGGGAGAAGCGGCGAGGCGCTATCTTTTACCCTCGAGTCTTGAATCTTGAGGCGACAAGGTGCCTTAGCAACAGCACTGCAGTTACTTTTCCTATATTTCCTGTCAAGCCCAGAGTGTCACCTTAGTAGCCTGAGCCCGGATGCCAACACTTTGGACGGAAATTATTGTAAAGGGACCGCTGCTCTGCTATCTCGGTAACGCGTCACTGTAAGTGAGTGAGTGAGTGACAGCCTGCTGGAACCTGCAGAGAGGAGTTTTTAGGGGGGTTCAAGAGAGAACGCTCTTCTTTCTAAACTCGGGGAATGGAGTCCTGCGGTCCAGTGATGTGAGCTTTATCGCTCCCTGTAATATGATTCTCAGTGTTGATGCAAGATAACGGTGTTGGCGAAGAAGGTAAAGGGCTCTTGCCTGACAAAAGAGTTCCTGTGGGTGCTGTGTGAGTGTTGACTGAGAATTCGAGACAAACAAATGAGACCAGAGAAGAGCTCATGAGCATCGGTGAAGTCTATGATTGACAATTAGCAATGCATCATCATCAACTAACCTCTTGCTGTGCAGTGTATTAGACATCCGTAGTGAAGCATGAGCTCCATCCTGCAAAACATGGAGTTAACACTACAGAGGCATGTTCAGCAGGCAGGAGCCATTAGCCCCGCACACAGCTGTGGTCACTGTCTATGTTAACGGATGATTTATAATGATCCCTTATCTGGAAAGTAAATTGCGGGATGTATGTGTGTGTCTGTGTGTGTGTGTGGTGAGGGGGGCTGTATCGAGTCCTTTGTGATGATTCCGCTGCAAGTTTCCCTCCCATAGCGCTGGGGCCAATTGAGTATTGTCTCCTTATCTTCTCCCAAGTTCGAGTTGGACTATTTGAAAGATGTTCCCTTCGCCTTCATCTCGCTCCTGTTCAGCGCTGAGGATAACCCTTGCTCTCCGCCTCTGCCCCGCACCTGCTGACACATAATCACTGCCTTGACTGAAGTGTGTACCTCCAAGAGCAGATTCTCATGCGTATAATGGTGGGGTGTGTGTGTGTGGGGGGGAGGGGTGGTACATGAGGGTGGATGCGAAATTGTCCCGGGCAGCTGGCACAGCGCTTGGCGGTGTTTAGTTGTTTTCAAAGCGAAGGGCTTCATGAGAGGATTCAAAGAGTGCCCAACTTTTGAGATTGAGGTGAAAGGGGAGACATGTTTTTACAGTTTATGATGATTGCCTTTCAAGGAAACTCATAAACCAGCATCAATAGCAGGGCCGCCATTCTCGATTGACATTATCCTTTTACTTCCCAGGTGTGCTGGTACACAACACCCAGGGTGTTAGATGTGGCACAAGGTTACGTAATCACCAAGGGCAGTGCATACCTCATTACCAAACTCTGCTACTTTGCTATGAGTATATTTGCTCTCAGTGCCAGCTGTGGCACATCCTCACTAAATCTCTCATTCGCTTGAAGAGAAGACATCCTTCTCACTCCCACCTGATTCCCTGTTCTTCCTCCTCCTCCGCACACAAGTCCATCAAGCTGAAAAGGTCAAATAAAGAGCAGTGAGGGAATTACCGCCAGCCGTGGTCATTGAGCTGGACGACCTCATAGGTCAATACCTGGGCGTGGTAGAAGAAGAAGAATTATGAATGTTAAAGCAATGAGGCTGAAGTTTAACTCCAGCCTGCAGAAGTTTGATTGTTCATTTCCCCGGGATCAACTCAGATGACTTTTCTCAATGTGGTTTTGAGTCGAATGGAAGAGAGAAAGAAAAATGGTTTGCTTCACAAACAATGATCCTGGTTCAGTGAAAAGAAATTAGCTGGCACTGCATCATGAGATAACGTCTGTGTTGGATGAATAGGCAAATGGATCTGTCAGAGTCTGTGGTGTTGTCCAGTATGGCCATGAGCTATTGCCAGATACAACAGGCTCATGTCCAGCTGCTTTAGTTCACTGGTGGCTCTATCACTCATAACATACTGTATCAGAGACAGTCGTTTAATTTGACGATATTCACTATTAGTGTGGGATCCTCTGCACAGAGCACCCCAACAATGACTCAGAGGATTTAGTCAGCGACCATGTATCGCTTATTAAGATTGTTTGCTCAAGAGCAATCAGCCACACTCCGCCAAGTTATTTGGGAGTGGAAGGTTCTCATCAGTGTTTACAGGAGCCTTTGTAATGGGACATTCTAGTTACACTGTTGTGTTGCAGCCTCAAAAGGACTCTGCCCCTGAACTGGAACAAAGCTAGTTTGTGTTTACACGCCTCTTTCATTGGGCTTTGCAGCATCCTGCTGGAAACACAAGGGGATGGAGTGAGCTGTGGCTGACGAGAAGCTAAAGGTTTGGCAGGTTTATTTGACTTTAACAAATAATTCAGATACCAGACATTTAACTCTTAAATAGATAATGCATTCCAGGGGCTGGATTAAAAGAATAGTATGGAGAATGCTGTCAGCAATGTTAGTCATGGGTGACACAGTGGGGCGTTTTGAAAAATATTCTCAGAAAGAATCCGTTCATCTGCGCCGAGTCACAGAGTCTCTCGCTAAACAGACGTTTAAAAAATAATGAAATCATATGTCCACAGGTGACCTCGCCGTATTAATTTTGCATGGAGGAAAACCTGTCAATTAAAATCCATGTTGATCTTTGAAAGAATGACCTATGGCATTTTCAAATTTGGCTGTCGGCTGAACTTGCATCTGGAGAGGAGGTGGTCCGAGTGATTCTCTCCGACTCTGACAGCTCCGGCTTGAAGCGACGCATAAAACTAATCTGCCATACTACTGAGAAATATGTGCACCGCAATACCAGCATGCACATCTGATTGTCACAGAACAAGGAAATGAAGGGGATTGGTCTGTGAGATCCCACTTAATCCATGCCATGTATGTACTTTGTCTCATTACACTGGTATTGCGTGCTGTGCCAAGAGGTGTTTGCCTCATGGGTAGAGGAGGGCAGTGCATGTGAGGGCCTGGGTTCATACTGTCGTGCAGAAACGAAGCAGGGACACCGATTAAACATAAGCCTCGTCCCATATCTGCTTTTGTTTGGATCACTTTACTTTAATATCATCTACATATACAAACATATATCATGTTGAGATTTTGATTCATTCATTAGCCGCTTAAGCCATTTCCCTCTGCGTATGTATAGAATCTGCCTATAATTATCCCAGTCTAATCAAATCAGCTCCTATATGAGATAATGCACACAATTTCATGTAATTAAAATCTATTATTATTATACTTCCCTTATGACTTTTCTTAGATGACAATTCATCTATCATATTGAAAGCAGCGTGTGTCCTCCCAGGCTTAAATGTTAATAATGATCCTTGTATTTATTCTATGCAAAGAGCAGAGCAGTGTCGTAATAAAAGCAACAAAGCCACCTCTGAAGCTATACATCACATGGGAGACAAGATCCAGATTCTTTGTTATACTCAAAGTGCTCTGATCATAAAATGTCAACTGTCACTTAGGCTGTAGTGCAACGCAATGCTATTTATCAAGCATCTCATTGTGGGAGCGCTGGTGCAGGACCTGCTCACTGCGGGAGATTTAGATTGATGGATTCACATGTGGACGAGGGCACGTGATGATTCAGTTAAAAAGGAGATTGTTCTCGGGTTAGAACATGTCTTGTAACATTGAATTTACATTGAGACAGCATTAGAGCCGTTGACTGTTGAGTGCCAGTTCTCTATGTGCCATTGAAGGCCCTGCCATTTCTCTGAGCTGTGAAATTCCTTAAAGCCAAAAAAACAAAAAACAAAAAAGCATCCATTTCACCGAGCAGGAGTAAACATCCCTTGGACCCATCAGTGCTATGTCCTTTGAGTACAGTCCAAGATGGGCTCCACACACACACACACACACACACACACACACGCACACACACACCACCCCCTGCAGTGCGAGCTGGGAAGAAACTTGCTTGCTCTATGCAATGTTCCAAATGTCCCCATCTGCCAATGTGAGTCCAACACTAAAATCTCCCTCATTCTCTGAGAATGTGTGGTTCCTCAGAGAGATGGGAGCTGGACGGAGATACCTGTTGTCACCAAGCGGGAAGTGAAGCCATGCAGCTTCCGTCCATCTTTGTATTGACCAAATCTGAATAGTCCCAGAGCACAGAACA
The DNA here is from genome assembly GCA_016785325.1 of Chascanopsetta lugubris. NCBI lineage: Eukaryota > Metazoa > Chordata > Actinopteri > Pleuronectiformes > Bothidae > Chascanopsetta > Chascanopsetta lugubris. The sequence continues at coordinate 25,243 of JAFBJT010110580.1, read as the reverse complement.
CAAAAACACTGCTGGCTCGAAGTCAGTGTGTCAGTCACGAGCTCCAGTTCATGAATTAGTTCATTTAGATATTCAAACCTCATCTATTCACACGCCCCCCCCCCCCCCCCCCCCCCTCCCTCTTTCTCCCTCTTCCTCCTCTACCTTA